>JAPZDV010000023.1:2259737-2347387 GCA_029814665.1 Acanthurus lineatus | reverse complement strand
AAAATATTATATTCATCATATTTCATCATAGTACAACAGAATTTATTTGTGTACATATGCCTGCATTTGTACATATCATATACTGTACTAGAGTAAATAAGCTAAAGAAGCATAAAAAACTGCAAAATTTAACTTGAGTATTGTACTTGGGTAAATGTAATTCACTACTTTCCACTACTGCTTTTTTGGCATTATAGCAGGAGTGTGTTAAGTTATCTTATGTTTCAGTATTTCTATTCTGTATTTTTTAACTAAAATATCTGAATTCTTCTTCCACCACTTTGGCTTTTAATATTTAAATGATTAATAAAAAAAAAATCCAAGCTTTTATTTTTTTAAAACCTTTCTCTCAATCTCTGCCTACCCACAATACCTCCTCCTCCCACAGAGAGATGTTTAATGGCTTGCACAAACACAGAGCTGATTGATTGACAGCAGCCAATTATCAGTGCCTCTCTGTGCCGTATTGATCCGCAGGCAAGATTAGTATCTTTTCTCTGGCTCGCTGTCCTGCAGGTCATGTAACATGTTCTGACCCTGCCATGGATACAAATGGCACATACATCTCCTGAAGCGCTCCAAATGTCACCTGTCATGCAGGGACACAGAGAATGAGGGGCAGAGAGCAGTTTGGGGTAAACACACACTCGAGCAAATACTCCCATCAGTATAAACAATCACAGTCTGCTGAGATGTCTCTTGTTATAAAATGGCAATTATGTCATTTGACAGGTTTGCATCTCCTCCTCTTGGAGGCTCTAATATATCTGGCTGCAGGTACAAATTTTCAAGGTTGACACAGGTAAAACCACGTGAACTAAATCAGCCTTTCACAATATTCAAATGGAATATCTAACAGAGAGCCACACTATTACAGAGCCAGCCGCCTCACCAATGCTTTTCACAGATAAAGAAGTCGACTGCATTTAGAAGCCACAATGGATGTACTGCAGGGGAGGAAGCAGAGGAGTCCGTGTGCCAAGTTGAGAATTCAGAGCTTCCCCTCTTTCTGCAGTCAGGTGGGATGACAGGGGGCGAGTGCTGGTTGGTGGCTCTCCGGTGGCTCTGACAGCCTGTCACAGGGAGATCACTGCCACATGCCTGTCTGTCCACAACGCTGATGGCTGACCCATCCAACACAGCCCGGCCCGCTGGTCATGCCTTTCCTGTCTGCTGTCGGACGTCTCTGACAGCTGACAAGACACCTGGGACACAGCAGGCAAGGGCCAGAGCACTGCTACCTGTATAGACATCAGGATTTACTGCTGCCAAAAGGAAGAGAAGAAAGAAGTGTGGAGGAGGAGGAGGAGAGAGAGCATACACAAATTTTCAAAAAGGATCACATTTTGTAGTTGCTAAAATATATTATTATAAGCAGTGGGAATTTTCCTCCAATTAGGAAGTCCTTTTCATCAGTCGTTATCTAACCACAAATACAAAATATAACCTAAACACCATGTCCTGGCTTTTGACAAAAATGTGTATGTGTGTGTGTGTGTGTTTGTGCCATGGCTGCGTATGAATGCGCATTACATTTTTCACAGTATAACTCCCTTTAGATGTGGAGACAAAGGAGGCTGGCGGCTAGAGTCTAGGCTGCTGAAACATATGGGCCATGTCATTTATCACGTCTACTGGTGAAGGAATGAGAGCCCATCAGTGGCCTGGCATTGATCCCTGTATGGGCCAGCCATTGTTTCCAGCAGCACCTGGTGGAGTTCTGTCTGCAGTAATGGGGAGGAGGAAACACAGACAGACGAGAGGATTAGTTTGGAAAGAGATGCGTTTATGTCGCCTAGGCTACTCTGTTTGAGTAACAGAAAGTTTGAAACAAAGTTAAGTTTAAATTCTAATTCAACTAGTCTTTTTTTTGTATGTCAGATAAATTTTCTCAATTTTTTTTTTCTCTGTTGAAATGAGAATTCGAAGGACTTTAGGCCTGGGTTGGCAAAATCCATGCTGTGTTGTAATTGCAAGAGTGCCTTTTATACCACAGGCCCCAGACTTCTGAAGGCAGCTAACACTCCTTAAGCAGCTTATTATACAACAGACAAGAAACTGCTGAAACTGTTCACAGTGCAGCCAAATAATGCATATGTAGGCAATGTGGAAACTTTAACACAAATGACAAAAAATACAACATTGAAAGATAGTTAAAAGGAAATACATTTAATGACCATCACTGAATGATGAGTATCAAAAAATAAGTCTGATTCTAATTCAATTGTAATGTTTATATCATAGATAGATAGATAGATAGATAGATAGATAGATAGATAGATAGATAGATAGATAGATAGATAGATAGATAGATAGAGATGTTTCTCCATATTTTTGATATAACTTATTTTGATACAAAAACAAAAAATATTCAGAGTTTTATTTGTCACATTCATACAATATATACAGTGGAATGCAAGCTGACATATCAATAAAGCTGCACTTAAAAAGGTAGTTTTCAATTTAAAAAATATAATTCTGAAATAAGAGTTAAGGTAAGACTTAGAAAAAGAAATATAAAAATTCCCAAAGTTAAGAAGTTAAAATATGTGAGAAATGTTCTAAAATGCTTTGTTTTGGCCATGTGCCGTCATATGACAGAAAAAAAGAAGCATACATGAATACTGCTTGTATTTTAATGTCTGAAACTCTGAAAAGAAGCAGCAGTAATATTTTCACCTGCTTTGTTAAAAACACATTTGCTTAGTCAGCATTGTTTGTCTGCAGTAATTCATCACACAGGCTTTGAGCTATTGATGGAAGCAGCATCGGTTAGCAGGCTCCTGTCAATGATTCACTCACTAAGCCCATCTGTCAGGCGCCCTCTGCTTCTCCCATCTTCCTCCCCACTACTGCTGTTCTCCACCCTCCTCTTCCTCAATGATGGATGCATAAAGTCCTTGACAGTCTGAAATGGCCACATTCAACACAAGAGATTTTAACAGGTTTAACTGTTGTTGTGTTATTCCCCTTAAATATTCAATCAATTACTGCTTCAAAGTCACCTGTGGCACGAAACTAAAAACCAGTTACAACTTTGAGGAGAAAGGATTTGTGGCAAGGTGATTTCTGGAAGTGATTGGTAACTATTTGAGTATTCACAGCTTAGCTGGGGACAGCGATCGATAAATCAACTGCTCACAGAATCCATCACGATGGTGCCATTAAATGCTCCCAATACAGTCAATGATAAACTGTGCCCAGCACATTTCTGGGAGGTGGTGTGGTGCATCCTTGCAGAGCGGACTGAACCACACGGAGAAGGGATGAAGAATCTAAGTGTCTGAGTTTCAAGAGAAACCTGATGATCTCAGTGTGAGCACTGATCAGCGGTGTGAAGCAAAGTTCAGGTGTGGCAAAGAGTGCCATCTATGGGTGGAGGACAAGAACTACCTTATGAGTTTGAGTGAATCAAATCAGACTTCATATACTCTGGAAACTTAAAAAACTCATCTGTCACTGAGGGTGAAACTTCACTTTTCACCAAGAAGTATAGTCAATATAGTCAAAATTTAACACACAAGGTCTTTACCCTATATTAATTAATTCATTAAGGGGCTATACAAATGTTGTTGAATGTGGAGGGATGTTACAATAACTGTTAAATTTACAGGATTACAGGAAGTAAGATTTTATTTGGACACCACAACTGAAAAACCATGAAGAATATAAAGTAAAATTACAAAATTACATAAATCCCGGGTTGGTACAAGCACTTCAATCAATAATAACTAAAATAAGCTAAAGTATAAAGACTTTGGGATCTGGTAACACATTAATTTATATGTGATATTAATTTACATTTAAATTCTGCATGATCCTTTACACATTTGATTTGTACATGCAAATATTTTATTTTTTAATTTTCAATATTGTGGCAAATTTAATAAAAGGCTGCACTGTCATTATTGTAAATATTAAAATGTTAAATATTAAATGAATCCTTTAACAGACTGGAAATAGTTACCTCTAACAGAACATGTTTAATCCACTTTCCACAAATAAAATCGATTTTGACAATGCGATTCCTTGTTTTTGTAAATCAAGTTTGAAAATATTAAAGAATAGATGTTAGATATTCAACAGAAGGACCTTGCATACCCAAAAATCCCTCCATTTAAAACCAAAACACAAAACAAGACAAAAACAAAACAAAAAAAGCAAACAAAATTCTCTCTTCCATTGGACACATGCTTCAATCTAACACACCCAAGACCTCCTTTAGCAGACTAAGGTATCACAATTAGTTAAACTTAGGATTGCTTTAAACCTTTTGATTCAGTCTTTGCTATTTGTTACAAGTTGCTTTTATGCAAAATCTATTTTGAAAGTTATAATTTTCCATTTTCTGATGCTTATGTTTTTGTTTTTGTTCATTTCTAATGCTTTTAAAGAGATTCATTAATTTCCATCTATATCCAGTTAGTGGTAGTTAATCAGCTCTTGAGGGGAGCAAACATGAATGAATTGATTTTCTATTTGCCATTTTCCCTCCATCTACCATCTGTGAGAATCTCTGGGAGTTTGAAGAACAGAGGCCCTCTTCCTCTTTAGTGCAGTAAACTTTAAATTATCGTACCAGAAATATAGCAGTCTAAAGGATCCAGTATTAGTGTTTTTAATCTTATCTCATGGACGTGAGCCCTGCTGTTTACTGTTCACCGTCCAATAGTCATGCCAGAGTTGCATCAAGTTACTGCTAATGCAGATTAGACATTTCCTTCCTCAGCTAGTTCACATTAAGAGAGTTCAACTTGAAAAAAATGATTTGATCTGACTTTTTGGGTGCTTTTATTGTGAAGAAATTCCAGGAAATGCAATGTAGACTATGTGGCATAGAAATTGCTAATAACTTTAACAATGTCTTTGACATAAATTAACCAGAAGGGCTGAAATCGTTATGATTATACCCTATTATACATTTTACAGTGAGGCGCAGGCTGTAAATCCTCTCAGTGATTAACTTGTTTGTTGACCGAATCCCAGAAATGAGTTTGGTGAGGATTTATTCATGTTAACATGCCACACGTGGCACATTTTAGAACCATGTCAGTACATCCCTGACAAAAACAGGTTTCTCTTACACCCATTTAGAAACAAAAGACTGTAAGTGAGATGCGGCATAGTTGCTGCGTCTCCAGCTGTGCAGAGATCACTGCAGCTTTCACTCACTCTCTGAGAGCCCGGGCTCTCAGCAGTGACCCTCTCACATCAAACTTGACTGCTCGTGTCCTGTCTGCGCGCCGAGTTGTCGTGTAGGCTGTGTCGCTCTGTCACAAGACATGTCCCACATTTGCAGCCGCCGTCGATGGCCAGCAGGATGAGAGCGTCTGTCAGGAGAGCTGACACGCATGCCACTTTACTGGGCCACTGACAGAGGGCCAAGCCACACTGTCACTTCTCCCAGATCCATTGCCTGAGGATAAACACGGGCACACACACACAGATATGCACACTCACACACGTTAATAACACAAGAGTAAACAGAGTTAGAATCTCAAAGAGTGACTGACAGTCTGACTGGATGACCGGCCAGGGCTGAGGATGCCGGGGCTCTGTGTCACCCCTCATTCTTACAATCTCCAGCTGTCACATCAAACACTCTGCTCTTGTGTTGCTCCGCCTCTAGACTGTGCCCCACCACCACCACCTTCCCCGCACCCCTGCCTTCTGTACTTTGATCTCATCAGATCTCATCTTAAATGTATCCTGTGGTGCAAGAGGACAGAGACACCGTGTTTCATCCATGGTGATGGTCTCTGAGTTTTCATTCGGTTGAATCAGTCGGGTTCATAACTTGTACTTTGAGTATTTCAGGTTTATGTTACTTTAAACTTCTGCAGAATAAGATGGAGTGTTTTAATTCACTACATTTAAGTGGGATATATATTTAATGTTTTCTCTTACTGTACCTTGTTTCAAAGCTTCTCTTTGTCAAGTTTCAGAAATCCAAGTTGTCTGCATTTCCATGCAAAACCTCTCAGATGCTTTTGACCCAAAGAAGCAGTTTTACAGAGGAGCAAAATTAATGAGAAGTCAAGTGATGACTGACCCTCCCCCATTCCCTCCCTATTTAATCATCTCATGACCCCTAAGATTAATTTTGACACTTTCAAAAGCCCCTGTAGGTGAAAACTACTGAGTTGATCTACCCAACTGTATATAATGTAGTTAAAATAGTTCCACCATTCCACAGCAATAGTAAAATGCTACTAATAGCATTCAAATAATGCTATATGCTAGACTACAATTATTTCAAGCAGAGGAACCATTTTTCGTAATATTTTTACATTGTGTAGCCGTACTTAAAGTACATTTTGATGATAAGACTTCCCTCCTGGTTTTTAAGGCAGTACTTTACTTTACATGGTGGTAGTGGTATTTTTTATGGTAAAAAATCTGGACATTTCTTCCATCACTGGTGCTTTCATGATGGTGGGGACTGCAGTGAAACATTTTGGTCTACACTCTCTCATAGCTGTTCAATTAGGTCGAGGCCTGTTAACTGTTACAGCAATAGCATCAATTCTGTGCTAATTAAACCATTCAGTGTTGTTTCTCTACTCATTTATTCAGTTTTTTCCTTTTTTAATGTCCCTCAGGTGCTGTTGCAGTTTGCTTGTATCTAACATCCTGCAGCTGCAGCTGCTGCTTATAGACTCACAGTGTCCTCTAATGGCTGAAAAGGAAAATTACATCCGTGGCATTTAAATAAATAAATCGATGCTGGCGGGATGCTTCTCATCTCATCCTTTATTTATTCAGGTTACTTTTGCTGAGAGCAATGCTCTGTTCTTTTATCCCTGCTCACAGTCACACCTGGCCATCTGCACAGCACAACCACAGTCTGATCTGCTGGTTACTGAGCAGCCTCACCGGAGCAGTTAGGGGTAAAGGGCCTTGCCTAGGGGCCAAAAACTTGGAATTTCAAACTGTGGTCTCTCAACATTTATGAAGCCAAAGACCTGGGAACAGATATGCATGCAGCACTGGAGCCCAATTTAGAATTTCATTTTTGTTTTTCATTTAAATTTAGACTCTATTATGAAACTGTTTACACACAAATGAGGAGAAAATACTGCAGTAAGTGAAATTTGCATTTTAAATGTACACTAATTATGCATACAGCACTTGGACAACTTTTAATAAATTTAATAATGTTTGAGCTAAATTGTGATTCTTGTTGCCAGAAACAACCATGAACTTGTTCAAGGATCCTTAAATCCCACTGTGGGGAATCCAACTTGTGTGCACTGCAGAGATAAAGTGCAAATCTGAAGTAATGAGCTGTTGTTCAATATAACAAGTGGTGCCAATAGCTGGCCAATAGGTGGCAGTGTGCATTCATGCACTATGTTTGTCTTAGAGATTTTGACTGATCAAGACTGAAAGAAACATAGATCACTCAGCAGTAACATTAATAACCATGTAGAGGAGCACATTTGCTGGAACATGAATGTCGAGCTGATCTTTGAGCGCACACAGATCTGGTATTTCATGTCTACACCAAGACTCATGAATACAAAATGGATTAATGTGCAGCTCCTTTAAAAGCCTGAGAGAGTTGAAACCATCCTCTTTGCCTCACATAATCTCAGCATGATGCATTATGTAGGTGTGTGGATAGACCAAATACAGACATCAAGACCATCAGCCACATACAGCAGCTCTCCGTGTGCTTCCCCAGTGGCTCGCTCTAGTGTTACAGCTGTTTAACTCCAGTAATGCCGGCTAATTAAGAATGGTGTAAGGGGACCTGCCGGGGCCCCCATGCTTTTGAGTTCAAACTGGAGGCTCCAAAGAAGCTCAGGTCAGAAGGCTTCAGGCTCTGGACTTCAATGATTAATCCAGAAATTGACTTTGCTCTTCTCATTAGAGGCTCTTGTTGCTGGTAATATTTAGCTGAGTAAGACAGGAACAGCTGTTTCAGTTTATTTCTTAGTCATAAGTGTTGTCATTTTAATCACCAGCAATGAAAGAAGACAGATAAATGGAAAAATACAAGTATTATACATGTGTAAGTAATAAGAAGCATATCTTTACTTATATGCTGAGCATACTGACCTAAAAAAAACCCCCGGCCAAACCAACATTTGATGATAAAAGCCGTCTTGAACTTCAAAAAATGGGATTTGATGATCAGTAGTGTGAACTTGTGTTTGAACAAGATCAAGCACGGAATATTATCAAAGATAATCATTTATTTAAAAGGAAATAGATAATACAAATGAAACCAAATCATTTTGTAACATAAACGATTTCATGAGTCATTAACAGCAAAAAGAATCCAGCTCTCTCAGAGGAAACTCATTTGCCGTCTTACTTGCAGACATTACTCTCATGAGTCTTATGAAATGGATTGTTTTGACACAGGGCGCTTCTGAAAAGTGCCTTCTGTGGAGTAAATACTGTACAGTGCAATGCCAAGTAAACAATACATCACATCTGATCATTCATTGGTAAACATGTTTTATATCAAAGAACTTGAATGTTCAAAGTTTCATCAATACAGTACATTTATAGCAGACTTCACATAGACCCTGGGCAACCTCCCAGTCTCTGAGTATTTCACATTTAATTATCTCCCTTTGGAATTCCACCGCCGCCCTCTGATCAGTGTTGCTTTTCTGCAACCTTTAGTTCAGTTTCTCCAAGTAAAGTCTCACCCGCTCTTCTCACAGTTCAGCTGCCCCCTGCTCTCCTTCAGTTTGTCTCTCTGGCGCTCCGGAGTCTTGGAGTCTCCTCTCAAATCGCTAACCATGGCTCGGAGGGTTTTGAACCTGTCCAGCCGGGTGCTGTGGGCTCCATGTGACCTGACTTCTGAACCCTGAGATGCACTGAGGGAGCTGAGGGAGCGCACTGCTGCCAGACCACGCTCCTTTCCGGAGCTACGGCGTGGTGTGGTCATGGTGCCGAGCTCCCCTGGGTGCTCCATGTCCCTGATGACCTCACACAGGTAGCGGGCCAAGTCCTGGCTGGAGAAGGAGAGGGTTTTCTGGGAGCGGCGGAAGGTCAGAGGAGAAGGTAGGGTTTCTGTCTCTGAAGGAGGAATAGCCAGACGCAGGGCGATGGCTGCGCTACCATTCCCGTTAGACATCCCCTTCTTGTTGTTGTCCTGGGAAAGCTTAGTCTGCGGATAGGAGATGATGCTTTGTGGATAGCTGTACCGCAGAGACTGTGCTGGGCTGGGCTGGAGGGAGCGCTGCAGCTCCACCATATTAAAGGCATTCTGCGAGACCAACAGAGAGGAAAGCAGCAAGTAAAAAGAGAACAAGAGAGAGAATCTAATCTTTTTTGGAATCTAAGAGATAATGAAAAACAACATTGCCACATGACACCAATCTCTGCACCGAGCACTGTAGCTCAGCTAATGCCTCTGCTAGCAAATGAGCCTGTTCCTCAGACTAAGACGAAGATCTACCATGAGCGAAGAAAGGTTGGTAACAACAGCACCATTGATTAGCCAAGTAATTAATTATTTGATTGCAGAGATGGGAGAACTGCTATTACCAGCACTATTAAAACAAAGGCATTAACAGCTATTGGTGTCTACTTGTTTAATTTCAGCCTAATTGACTAACATTCCTAGATCTCCAGGGAAATGATATGTGGTTTTCATTTGAAGGCACCAGCAAACACCATTCTCTATAAAGTTCTGCTGGGTAAGCTTCTGTCCTGTCTTATTTTTGTTTTTTTTATTCCTTTGCTCAGCCCTGAAAAATATTGTAACTGCATTTCATATCCAAAAAAACACGGGCAAAGAATAACACTAACCACCAACCCTTAAGAGCAATAGTTGTGCTCCGAGCTCTATTTATAGTTCCTCATTTGCCTGTTTAAATACCAGCATGTGTATATGTGTTTACCTGATCCTGCTCCCCTCCACCTTCCTCGTCATAGTTGAGCACATTCTCCCGGATGTCCTCCCACTCGCCATGGTGTGAGGACACATGGTACACACCCTCCTTTAGGCCCTTATGTCTCCTCCAGCAGGAGTACAGAAACAGGCCCAGCATCAACACTGAGGGGTGCCAGAGAGGAGGCAAACACAGTGGGAGCACACTCGCATAATTAAAATGAGATTCTGAGCAGAAAAACATATCTTTGGGTGTAAATGAAATTGACAACGTGAGCGGAAAATGATGACATAAACACAGAGATACGAGTCAAAACAACACTGGCTGTACTGTTTTGAATATACTCTAGGGTATATATGTAAAACAACATCCAACATTCTTTTAAATAAAGAGGCAGTGGAGACAGATCATATTTTCATCAAACTGATTTGACATGTAAGACACATTAATTGCATTGGTAAACAAAAGGAACTGAACATATGGAATGCATAATGAAATGAAGGTATATCTTTCCACTTATTCCCATGATGTTACCCCTCTTTTTTCTTTCTAATATACTTAAATCATCCCTGACCTTAGCTTTTTGACAGTGGACCACAAAGTCTTAATCAAAAAACTATGTCAGCATCAGTAATGTGGTGCTGGATTGGTTCATTTTCTAGTTAAACAAATTGTTCTCTGTCTTCCTTTGAGTTCCCTCCTACTCTCAAATTCCTCTGTTTTGTGGGGTCCCCCAGAGGTCTAACCGGGGTCCACTCTTATTTACATTGTAGACATTACCCCTGGAGTAAATAATGCACAGACGCCATGTGATTTTCACTGCTGTGTGGATGATACAAAACTGTACATCCCTTTAAAAAGGAGGTAGGAAACGTCTGTCTCATTTGATTCAGCCCACTTGTCATTCCAAAAACTACAAAGGAAATTTTGTAACATGTTAATTTACATTAAATTATAGACATGTCCTTTCTCATATACATGTATAAAGGTAATTCTCTTTGACTGAGTTTTATTCTCTAAAATGCAGCTTTCACAAGACCGGATTATAACGGACAATGATATGCAGAAAAGTTTTGTGGTAAGTTAACTAATAAGAAGCTGACATCTCAATCACAAGGAGAACTGAAGGAGTGTTGTGTTACAGCTGCAAAGCAGGTATCACCTCACAGAGTAAAAATGTTCCAAAGCATTGGTTTGTCTTGAGTGATTCATGGAGATGAAAGGAAAACCTCTCGGGGAGCTCAGTAATAGCAAATAGCCTTGTGATTCTGCCTCCATATGGACATTACTGAGTGCCTCTCAAAGCTGAAGATCAAGCTCCAAGGTTCCTACCAGCTTCTAAGCTCTCTGCCTCCAAATGTGAAATGTGAGAGAAATTACAGAAGTGGCAAGAGCACTTGGAAAGAGGTAACACTGCATTTTCATACTCTGCAAGAACAAAAGCCTGCTATTACATCTGGATGTGCTGGTGAGTGTGCAAAACTCCTTTCGGCATTCGGCGAGAGGTTTGAGGACATGAAAAAAGTGAACAAAAGGAACTGAACTATGCCATTTAATGTGGAAGCAGCTGATGTGCCTAATGACCTACAACCTGACTGACACAAAACCTCCAAAACCAGCTGCGAGCTGCATCATTACCATCACTCCTGTCTGACAGCTGACACCTCGCCAAAGAGAAGCAGTTCCAGCCATCACGTAGAAGTTTGTGTGATATATGTGTTCAATCATTTAGCATTGCCCTCAAAGGATGTTATAAAATCTAAATGGCCCTTGATGGGAAAAAGATTCCCCTTCCCTTCTTCAAAGTCTGATACAAAGTCTATTTCCTGCATCTTGTCCTGCCATGTCAAAAACAAGAACTGGATGTCTAAAAATTGTCTGCAGTTGAGTGACTGCAAATCAGATATAATTATGATCACCCCTCCGGCGCCAGTACTGGCATCATTAATGATCTGCAAATGTAGTGTTGTTTCTCACTTAATGTTTTCTTTCAGTGCACAGGTGACTAGAGTGGTGCAGCCATGGTGTTGTCCGGTGGAGACATTTACCCAGGATCAGGTGATTCCTCTGCAGATTCTGAAAAGGTCATTCCTGCTTTTATCTTCTCCAGACCTGACTGCAACAATGGTCTTTATTTAGGTAACAGCAGGAGAAATGTCCGAAGCCTTCAACTCACACAAATTGCTGTTGCCAGACTCGTAACTCATACTAAGAGAAGAGACCACAACACACCAGTCTTTGCTGCCCCTTGCTGAACACCTGAAAAGATTTGAAATTGAGTTGAAGATTTTACTTGCTTATAAAGCCTTGAATGGTCAGACCTCTGCTTATATGCGCCTTTTGCTAACTCTCTATGAGCCTAGTTGTTGCTTGAGATCATCTAGTGGGGCCCTTTTAATGGTTCCAATATCTTGACTTGCCACTAAAAGTAATCAGGCTTTTGTTGTTCAGTCCCATAAGCTGTGGATCTCACTGCCAAGAGAGCTCAGACAGCTTAATTCAGTGTCCTCTTTTAAATCTCTTCATGAAAAGGAAATGTATAAAAATGATTAAGGACATCAACCATAAGAGAGACCTCTAACAGCTGTTCAGTTTACTCTTTGCTGTAGCTTTCCTTGACTGTAGTGAGTAGCTGCTGATACCTTGTAAGTTAAGTTAGTCCTGCAATAAGTGGCCCCGTTAGCTGATCAGTCTGCCTCTGCTGGAAGCTTGAAACAACGGATGAGTGTTGGTGTTTACACCGCAGGCAATGGAACTGGGCTCAGCAGCCTCTGAGAGAACACAGTCTTCCAATTTGACAACTGGGATTACGATACGAAAGTGATTTACAGCAGCTCCACCAGGACTCGGACTGAAGGGACTAGAGAGCGATGAAAGGGACAGCAAGCGGAGAGAGAAAATGCATGAAGAAGAAAAGGAGGAGAAAGAGGAGCGAGAGGAGTTTTGACTTCACTGGCAGTGACTTCCACATCTAACTTGTTGATCAAGGGATTATTTTAAACCAGTGATTGTTCATACACTGGAAAGACAAAACAGAAGATTTTGGAAAGTTTTATTTCCTTCCGCTTCTGCTGAGTTTGAGTGAAGTTTTCTAAAAAGCTACCAAAGCAATTTTTGGAACCGACAGGAAGTAAAATCTGTTACATCTTCTGTCTGTAATATGAGTTCATTTTTTAAGCTTTTTAAACAAAATTTTGCCATTTTGCATAATGCTCCTTTAGGACTGTTTTCTGATGTTCATATCTGAACTGATAGTATTTTGTTGTAACTATTTCAATTATTTGATCTTGTTTTCTAGTGTATATATTGGATTTCATTGACTTTTATTGTTTGTTTTGTTGTAAAGTATCTTGTAACTTGTTTTGAAAGGCGCTCTATAAATGAGGTTATTATTTTTATGATCAAATGTCGCAGTTCCTTGGGAACCTATTTACTGAATTTGTACTCCTCCCAGCTTAAAATCAAAGCCTCAGTGTCTGAGTCGAGTGCTGGAAAGGAATGCTGCGGGAGTCGAACAGGAAAGGTCCTAAAGCACACACATCAATCACAGCTATTGTGTGCTGAATTATACAACATGCTGGATTGACCTTTAAAGTCCATTAATCTCAACCAATATTTTCCTTCCATCTGCCATTCCTCTTTCTCCTGCTCCTTTCTTCACTATCTGTTGTTATGAGTTAACTCCGTCTCTTTTTTTTATCTCTGTAATTTCTTTTTTTTTTTGTCTTTCAGGATTGGAACTTCCCTCTGTCTTTCCCCTCCTCTCATTAAGTCTCTCACTGCTCCTATTTTTCAGTGCCTCTCTGGCCTCTGTCTGGCCTCGAATTTTATCTCTCTCACTAGATGGGATCCATTTCGACTAGAATAGTTTATATGATGCGTGCTAAGTATCAGTTTAATTGGAAATCTCCTGAGAAATGCAAGGTAATCACATTAAGCTGGATTCTTAAAGTAATTGCTTAGAAAGAGAATAATGCACCAACGGCTCTTTAGGGTCACACTAACGGGCAGGTGTTCATAAACAAAGACAGAAAAGCATCTCCCTGAGAGCTAATCTCTACTTAAAAAATACTATCTCAATTAAAAATCATCATCTCTATTTATTCAGTGCTTTGAACATCTTTCACACCTCAGCTGATGTACTTTTCTACTTATATGCCTCTCTCACATCAGATGGAAAACAGACATTGTAAACCCCTCTCTCACTCCTCAGCCGACGATCCTCGGTATGGGGTGGAGGAGAGCCGTATTGATCAGCTGACCTGCCTCCTTCACAGGAGCACCCCTGCAGAAAACACCAGAATCTCGATGAGGCCTGGCGCCAACCAGACGCCGGCTCTCCTTCTCACCCGAGAGTTACCTGCTCCGAGGGTCTGCCTGCAGGCCTGCGCTTACCTCCGCATCACCTGAGCTAATATTCAACACATCTCTATAGGAGAGGAGTTCGATACACAGCGCAGAGGAGCGAGGCACAACCACGTCTCACTACACACACACACATACATGCAATCAGGCACACACAAACAGCCACTCATACTGGTACATTAGTTTCCAGTTAAAAAGCCTTGCCCTTATACCTGCAGTCACTACTGCCCAGAGTGCTGTGTGTGTGTGTGTTTGTGTGTGTGTGTGTGTGTGCGCAGCACATTCCAGTGGGATCAATATCACTCAGGATGGAGAACAAACATCGCAGTCATTCATCAATCTATAATGCTGCAACCTCTTTGCCCTCCAACTGTTACTATATGAACATGGTTATTATGATGTCGGCCTGCACCGGACTGCTCATTATGAATGAACGCGAGTGAGTAAACAAGCTGCTACATAGCTTGATCAAAACACTTAACCCTTTCATTGTATAGCTTCAGGTTGAAGATAATGAGAAAAAAAGAGCTGTGATAGATGAAACATCAATGGGAGGTTAGAGGAAAAGAAAAGTGACGAATGAGCAGAAGGAAATGAGACAGGTGAGAGATGGGGAAGAGTTGAAAAAAAATCATTTATTTATAAACCTTTCAAGGAATAAAAACGAACAGGCACTTTACATGATCGCTTGGCATCCAGAGTCCATATGGGAAGCTAATTTCTTCCATTCTTCAAAAACAGAATGTCAGATTTGATGCTGGACTAATGAGGCTTGGTCAGACATCAGCTCATCTGGCTCTGTCAATAACACACGCTGAACTCACATTCTGCTCGCTCTGTGATGGCTTATGTAAAACTTAATAATGGATGATCACTTTAAATTTTAATGCACGTTGAGGCAGAGTAGGAGTCCCCCTTTAATTTAGTACCCAGCCAGCTAGTGTGCAGGGTGTGAGTGTGTATTTATGGTAGTGGTTCCTGTGTTGATGAGGGTCATCATTAAACAACTACATACTGTAGAACCAGCTGTTCATTAAACCCGACTTCTGTGTTCATTTTATTTACAAATTCAGGGGGTTTGATCATGAAACTGCTTCTTCTTTTTTCGCTTTTACTTTGAGAAAATTCTTTTAAGGTGTGAAATGTAACAGCAGTCACCAAAGACAGCTTTTTTTTCCCAATCTGAATTATACTGAGGAACAGTCGGGTGATTCTTGTTGAGGTGACAAGTTTGAGCCTTGAATATAAATGCCTCATCAGTGACTGTGGGTAAGCCACTTCAAAATGTCTGCTCCGTCCTTTTGGTTAGCATGCAAGCAACACATGAATTTTCATGAATGATTCCGCGGCCACACTTTATCATCTGTGAATTCATTAACAAATATTGAAGACCGCTTTATACGTTTCACTCTCAAGTGTCAGAATAACTGATGTCCCAATACCAGCCACATGCCCTGGAGGGAACGTGGAGTCAGTTATAGAGGCAGGGACACTGTATTGACTTGCCCAAGCGTTTTATAAGCCCGTCTCTGACAGAAAGACTCATAAAACAGCGATGTTGCCCTACAGAGGGTAGTAAGTGCAACAACATGCAAGGTAGTTGCACACCTGCACTCATATTTGTTCTCCTGTTACTGTGAGGACCAGAAAAATCTCATTTCTTTGGATAAAAGTAACACAATTAGCTCATCCTTTTCCTGTGATGCCTTAACAATCAATTCAAGGGCCAGTTCATCTTTTCTGACACAAGTGTGGGGTTACGTGCAGAGATGTCAATGCATGTACATTTTAAAAGGCCCTGCTGGCAGTAGATGTGGGCAGATATTGGATCTTAATCCCATTAGATTTCAACACAGCTTATGACACCATCAACCATGCAGTTTTATTAGACTGTCAACACAAGTGGGCCGGTGTCATAAGCACCTACTTGGTTCAAGTCTTCTGTTGAATCATAAGCCAATTAATCAATCACAGAAAATGAGTTAAATATTTGAATGACTCATTCATTTCAGCTTTTCTCTGTCTTGTATGAAAAGATTGCAAATTGATATCTTTAGTTTTTGACTGTTAATCTGAAACAGTTTGAAGACGTCTGCAAACACATTTTAGACATTTTTCACTTTTTTTCTTTTTAAATGAACAGAGGTTTTGCTCAGTTAAAGTTTTTCCCAGATTTAAACAGACACACAAGTGAACCTGCATATGAATCCACAGCCCAGCTGGCCTGCATTCAAAACATTGTCTTACTGAAACATTTTGCAAATAAAACAAAATCAAAAGGGCAAAATCAAAAAAGCAGTTCTAATTGTAATATTCATGACTCAGGTTTAATTTTGATGTAGAAAAAAAAATATTCATTAGTTCAAACAAGCATCCTTTCACTCAGAAATTTATCCAATATTATTTTTTGAAGTACTACACACCTGGAGAAGGTCGTCCATGTCATCATATTGTGTTGATAAAAAACAGCGCGCTCTCTCATAGAACTCAACACTAAAAAATTCAGCAGCTCAGCTCTCAACATATACTACAAACAAACCACATAGAACTCTCATTCTGTATTTATGGATTTTAGGATTCCAACCATCACCTTCAAAGTAATCAATGGCTGCTCTCTGGGATACATTTCTGAGTGTATGACCTCTTGTGTGTCAGAGTGCAACCTTAAATCATCCAGTAGGTCAAAGTCTTCCAAGGGAGACTTTCTTACTGAATACCCTCAAACTCTCACAGCCACGAACCAATTTAAATTGTGCTTAAAGTATCTTATATAAATTTCCTTTTCAAGATGCTCTTAGTTAATTGATTTCATCACAGAATTTTCCGAATCATCACTATATTTGTATTATTGCATTAATCTGGTGTTTTTGTCTTGTTTATCACAACTTGAACTGCTTGAGATGCCAATGTCAATAATCCAAGAAACAAAGTACATGTAAATGAAATAAATTGTTTTGATTCAATAAACACAAGAACATCTGATTGAAAAACAAGCTTGTTTTGATGTTTTTCATCACATCTCTGTGCCACACCAGTGATTCTATATTTTCTCTGGTAGGAACATTTATCATTGATAATGTGCATTTGCCAACTTGTCAATCAAAGGCCCAACTCACCTGGGGCCTAAAAGGAAACAGCATGCAGCGAGTACTTGACTCTGTATTGTGCCGACTGCATGCTGTGCTGTGGCTGGGAACATGCTGTGAGACTCTTATATTTAGTCCCAATGCATGCTATTAATTATTATTTTTTTAAACAAAACATGCATCAAGTATCAATAATGTATTACTCATTCATGCATCAACAATCATTAAATGTCTGAATAACACCAGACGAAAGTTCAAAACCATGTTTTCTCACAAATGTCATGTAAATGGTCATTCATTTGAGAAGTAATTATGTTACTAGTTAAAACACTGTAACAATATGAGCTAAAGATTTGTGTTACATTAAAGAGGAAGTTCAAGAGGAGTTACGTTTGATGCAAACAATGGTATTTTACTTTTTTACTTCTCTAGTAAATCATGTATAAAAATGAACTTTAACCTGGAAACCACTGCACTATGAAAACATACAGTTTCCTAGCTTAAAGTAATACTTTTCCAGCCTTTTTTTTCCAGTAAATAATATTACCATTCAGAGACTACTAAGCCTCCCTATATATTTCAAAGTCAATGTCCCTTGTGAGCAGCTAGTATTGAGTATTTTTAACCATATAGAAAGCTGGTGTATAATGTATTCCTCTAAATAAAAAATAAGTAATGAGTTTCTCCAAACTGACAGCTGATGACAGGTAGCACAGAGTTGCTGGTTGTTATTTGAGTAGTTTTTTTTTTTCTAAATGATGTTATTTGGCACATAAACCTTGATAATGAAAAAACCTGTGATGAAAAGTGATTCTGACAGATAAAACTAGACCTTAATCTTAATCTAGATCTAGTTTAGAATTAACCTGGAATGAACTTGGCTAAGAAACTGTCCCAACTTTGGAGGGTTTTTTTTATGTAAAAGGGCCCTGATTACAGATTGCAACAGTCTACATAACACTAAAGTGCACAATGTGGTCAAATTTAGGGTGACTTGGGAAAACACAAATGTGCACAGAAATGTGGAAGGAAAGGCGAAGAAAATACATCAGGGAAGTAAAATGAGTGGATGGTGGGATATAAAATAAGTTGGACAGATAAAAAGTAAGGCTGAGAGTGAAATTGACTTCTGAAGTCAGAGCGTAACATTGGAAGAGACACAGGGGACAGAGACACAGAAGTGGGACAGTGAAGTGATGAGAAATATAGAGAAACACATAAAGAAACTCCTAGATTCTTCTGGGAATTTTACAGCTTCTCCATGAATCACAAATTAAGACATACAATGTTTTCTTCTCACTTTTCTTCCAGGGCAAATATTTGTTTCACGTTTCCACCAACCACCCATGGAGAAATCACATCCTGGTTCAACTCCAGAGATCAATATCACTACAAGATACGTGTATGTAGATTTTACAGAGCAAAACAAGGTGGAAGACAAATAAAACAGTGGATGTTACAGATAAAACCACAGAAAATGCAATAATTTCACCGTAAAGATGAGAACAAACAAAAATAAACAAACAACAGGATGAAAATCAATGTGCACACATAAAAAAAAGAAAACAAAGACTGACAAAACATACAGAATACAGAACAGGAGAAGAGATGAGGACAGCGTTGGGTTACCACAGGTAGAAAAGGACGTAGTCGACATAGCTACCTAGGAAGGCCATGACACAGATGCTGATGGCGAACATGGAGCTGAGGCTCAGGCTGTTGCTGTCCTCGTGGAACATGGCGAGCGTCACCTCGCAGTGGCGTCCTCGGTAGCCCTCGCTGCAGTGGCACGAGTAGCGGGACGGAGAGTGAGCCACGCAGGTGCCGTGGCGGCAAGGCCGGCTGGCGCACAGCGTGTAGACGCACAATTTGCCCACGGAGCTCTCCTTGGTCATGTGGCCTGGAGGGCACCTGTGCAGAGGAAAGATTGTAACATAAAGCAAAGACAAGAGGCACTTGGGAAGCTGTCAGATAAAAGGAGCTCTGACTTCTACAAAGCTATGAAACCCAAGCTGACAGTATAAAAAAATAAATCCCTCAGGAGTTACACCTCTTATTTCAGATTTAAAGATATGCTCTTTGAAGGTTGCAGAATCTGCTGTACTTTGGCTGAAAAAAAAGGGGAAAAAGAAAGCGAGAAGCTGAGATTGACTTTGCAGTAGTTGTACCTCAGTATATTCGGACAAAATATCCTTCACCTCTACCCCCTGTTCCTCCCAGTGCTTTATATCCTGAGGCTGTGCTGTAATCACAGAATATGGATATCCAACTGCAGTGAAAAGTCTCACACAGGCTCGGAGTCTGGAATTCACAGCTGGGACACTAAGTGGTCCTGCAGAGTTTAAAGGGGCAGCGAGACTCTCACAGTCCCTGCCGTTATACCCCTTTCTCCCAGGTTAACACACTGTTAGACTCACTTACACACACATGCACTAACAGGGCTAAACTCAGCCTAGCTGCCATCTGGTGGACACTTTTATTCGAAGTGTGTTGCAGAAAACTCTGATCTGATACAAACACACAAACTACACAAACTATGCAAACTTAAATATCATCTGTATTGAAACCTGATGCTTGATTTTCTTCTTTACAGTTTGAGTAATTTAGTTTATAAACTGCAAATTAGGCCTTAATTTTAGTTAATTAACTTTAGAAAAAAACATGTTTTCTCCAACTTAATTCATCATATAAGGATGCTCATAAATTTTTGTAAACAGTCTTTTTCAAATATGAGTCACTTAATTTCTAATAAACTTTTGAGAAAAGATAGTACAGCATTTACCAAAAGCATTAATGATAGAGTTCATACAACAATCCATTGCAATAAAGATGTTAATGTTAATGCAGGAACTGAGATACAGACACTCAGCCTTTATCTCTACCTGATGAGTTTGAGAGCCCCTTTAAGCAACCCTAAAGTCATAATGGGGAAGGATAAAGTACCAGCCAAAATGATTTTTTAATAACCTGGCTTACCAAATGTTGCTTTCATTAATGTCCAATAACTGGTCTACAAACTAGAGCAGTAGCAGATGATTAGTCACAGCTTATAAACCCTTTTATATTATTTCCATGAGAAAGTCAGGTAAACAGTCTTTTAAAGAAATTAATAAACAGAAAAACTCTGAATTAATTCATTTGTTTAGCAAACCCAATTTTAGGACACAAAATCACATTTCAATCATGGTTTGAATATTTACAACCAGCTACATACAAAAGTGTTGCTACCTAATTTTTTTCCTCATTATGGATTTGTTTAGGATGCTGATGTTGTTTAATTTTCTTTTGATTTGCCTTGGAATATTACTGTTAGTAATGAACTCAAGCAAAATTATGATTTTTATTATTATTATTATTACTATTATTTATTTATTTTTTACTCTGTTTTCTGTCTATGTAATTTTGTTTCCCTTTATTGTCACACTTAACTTTGCAAACCAATAAATATAAATACATATTGTAATAATATATATATTGTGTGTGCTGTTTGCCAGGACTTGTTTATAGGTATAAATGATAATAAAAAGCATTCAACTTTATGAGTCTTAACCCTGCAGCAGTTTTTCTTATTGAGAATAAACTACTTTACATTTAGTTCCTCTCCAAACGGATTACATAATTTAATCTGCCTGTGGGAAATCCATACTGTGAAAGTGTGTGGGCCTTGGCATTGTATCTTAATACAATTTTCAAGGTTTAGTGCTGGCATACCTAAATATATTATAAACAAGGCTGTGATATGCAGACCTTGTCTCTGGATCTGTGTGTAAAGATGTACAGAGCTTGTCTGCATATTGTAAGGCCTCTTGAACAAGCACGGTTATCTATTCTGTATATTTACAGCACCTGCACTCGTGGTGTCTCCAGAGGTCCACGCAGACCAGGGGAGGGGAGCAGTGGTGTTTCCTGCAGGCGTCTGAAGAGCAACCACTAGAGACGCCTTGTGAAGTGACCACCTGGAGCCCCTCCGAATGCTGCTCCTGATCCAGAGGGATGGAGCGACCGTTAAACCTCACATCTCGCAAACAGCCTGGCAGAGAAAAAGAAAAAACACAGAGTTTACAATGCCAAAGACACACTTAGACACCAGTCCTCAGGCCAAATCTTTTATGAACACACATTTACATCATAGCAGGGGTGTAAACTCCAATACACACACACACATTGACACACATAAACAGACTCATTTACACACCTGCAGACCAATACACACTCATGCTGTCACGCATGCAAACACCCAAACAGCCTGAGGCTAAGCTGTCAGCATGGGCTTCGTTCTTTGAAGGATATTTTCTCTGCTGGTTAGTTTGCTCACTCTGTGGGTACCATGAGGTCTAACACACCATTTAAATACAGATAAGCCCCACTGACTCACTGTCTCTCTACCTGAAACCAAGGGATCAAACTCCTTTGGGCCAGACTGTGAAATATAGACTGTCAGAGATAAGCACTGGATCATTTTTTCTACATGTTTACAAATTTAACAAGCATACAAGTTAAGTGTGAAGTCCACTCCTTTGAGTGTGTGTTAGCTAATTAATCTGTTTACAAATGGACCTGTTAATTCATTCACCTTATCTATTGATTTTCCCGCTCTGCAATTGATTCATTCTTTGCTCATTTATCTCAATATCCATTCTTCCAGTCTCATTCTACAACAACCCATAAGCAGCCACCTACCCAGGAAGCTCCGGTTGTGTCCTGAAGGAAAAGAGTTTCCAAGCATCACCACTGAGGGGTCAATAATGATCTCCTGACTCTGCCCAAGCGACGCTGTGACCTCTCGTCTCCCCCCGCCTCCGTCCAGCCGCAGAGTGAACTCTCTGCCGAACCGATCCAGCTCCACCTCATGCCACTCTCCATCATCGAGGTGATTGTGGGGGAGTGTCAGGTTATAGTCTCCATCTCCCAGGTTGTAGGAAACAACCAGCAGACCCTGAATAACCTGAGATACACAGTAGAGCTTTGCTGATTTTAGGTAGTCTAATGGAAGGAAAGTCTAAGAAGCAAGAAAGGATAAAGATGACTTAATATTGTACTGTAGATGGGCTCCAGATTTCAAGCTTCACAACTCTACTAGTAGACTCCATATGGACGACTTCTGCATTGCTAAATCAAAACAAGCTGGTCTGGTTTGTCATCAGCTGCAGTAATATTATTTGTGTTAGTGTGGATTGCAAGGCTTGAAATGATTGTGTGAATAAAACTGTAAAATGGGGTGACACAAATTCTGAACTGACAAACCTGGATTACTGCCACATTATGCTGTGTTGATGGGCAAAAACATCTTGAGCATAACAACATTTTAACAAGTAGGACAGCTCCCATGGTGGGGAAAAGGCAGAACAGGTCGAGCTAGGCAAGACTTGTGACATTTAAAACCCAGAAAAGAGTCTTTGTGATGAACCTGCCAGGAAAAAAAAGGCATGAAATTATCACTGGTAAAAATTAATTTAGCAATTTTGCAGCTATGATGCTTTGCAGGACTGCCGTACACATTACTGCATGGCACAAGCTGGAGTCTTCCCGAAGGGAAGGTATACAAGAAACAACAATTATCTTCAGCAGTTAAGGATGAGCGAACACAATGGACTCAACCAATGAGGGGCTCCCATAACTGCAGCTTGTACATGTCCAAAGCTTAATTGGAAACAGTGGGGCAAGATAATTCACATTCAGCCCAGCCTGCATTAACTATTGCTCCCTCAGCATGGGCATCTAAAATGCATCTCCCCCACTGGACACACACATACACTAACACACACGCACACATATATATTTCTATACATGTGAGGACCCTCCCTGTGCCTTGCTCTAATATTAACCATCACGGCTAAATGCTTGACCTCTATATGAGCCCTAAAACCGGGTCTTAATAAGGCAGCTCAAGGACTGAAGAATGAAACCAATATGGCTGTGCTAAAAACTGCAGCTCCTCAAATGGCCAGTGGAGCTGCCTCCAAAATAAGTCAATCCCCATGGAGCAATGCCCAAATTTACAGCAGAAATAAACATGTTTTCAGCCAGGTACAAAAAATAAGTTTTCAAATTTTTTCTTCACAGACCATGACGTCACGGTGGCTTGGTCCACTATTTCATATACTGCCTATGGTTTTAACCTTCAAACAGCCCTTTGAAGTTTGGAGGACCAGCCAAAATTTCCTCACTCTGTTGATTATAAACTTCTTCTGGTCCTCACTATGTGGCAATTGTATACACACCGCACACACACACAGAGTAAAAGCTGACTGTGCTCTCCCCACTGCCTCATCCTGCCCTCAAGTCCACAACAAAAATGAGCAAAGGACAAAGAACTCAATCAATAGGCAGGAAAAAATCAGATTATAGAAAGTTTCTGCAGTGCCCCCAGAGATCTGCGCAATCACCATTAAGCACAAAGTGTTCAAGTGAACTTGTCAAGTCTGAATTTCTAAGGAACGTTTCAAACGCAAATCACATTTGCTGGAAAAAAATAGAAGAACAGCTATGATTTTATTATTCCTAAGGGTTTTTGACAAAGCAGTATTCAGCGTTGGTCACTGGGAAGAAAAAAAAAAAAAAAAAAAAAAAACTTCTTCACAGACTGCATTAGATAAATGCTTTCTTTACAGAGACACCATACTCCTTGGAGAGCTGCATGCTGTTTACACCCAGCTAGCCTCTGGTAACCTTTCTGTGAAAGTGTGGTTATTTATTCAGTGTGCACTCTATCCCGTATCTACCCTTAAGAAAGAAAGGGGAGAGAGACAGCCCTTTAAATTAGGGCTTGTTGTCGGCAAATACACCAGACTTGTGCTCAAGTGTTTCTAAGAGCTTTGAGACAACAGGCTGAAAATGCTTCAGAGTGCTGCCACGGACAGACGTCAGATGTTTCATACAGCTCACCAATTCAGCTCCGGAGAGGGATTCACAAAGAGGCTTCACAGCTCTCGTATAGTAAAGGCCTTTTCCTTTTGCTGTCACTGCGGGACTGCAACAAGGGAAGAAGAGGACAACACTGTTTTTTTCTCATGTAGTGTTAAGACCGAAAGAAGAACAAGGAAGGAGGCTTTGGCTTAAAACAACTCTGTCTAACAAATACAAGCTAAAGCACAAAGCCAAGATGTTTTTATAGACAGACCAGTGGTGTGGAGTATACTGTAACAGGGGGCGGTTCACCATGAACAGCCATTCACTTCCAGGTGCTGTTCACACGTGCTTTGTCAGCCAATGAGACAAAAGGCTTTAACAAGAAACACTGTCTTCATATTCACTCGTGTGTCAGAATGTGTCAAGCAGGAGAGGCATGTTATTATGGAGGTTTTGGAGAACTGAAGTAGAGTTGTCTCCTGAAGAAACGCTTCTGTATGAGAGCCACTCCACCCCAGTTTTGGCAAAGTGAGCAGCTTGCATGCCGATATTACTCAGACCTCACTCCTTGAAGGAAGCTGTGTCGGAACTCTCGAGCACCGTGCAGGAGATTTGACCTTCACTTGCGAATTTGCTGCCCACAAATTACCTGTCACACAGCTACTTTCTCACTGAACTAAATTGTGCTTGAAACACTAACCAAAGACAGAAATGAGCGTGAATAAAAGAAGTCTCTCAATAGCAGCAATCTGTAGACTTATTTAAAGATTTTTTCCAAAACACACACATGTCAATCACCAGCCCTCTATGTATCCACCCATATGTCTCCAACCCTGATATTACTCACTCTCAGCCTGACAAGCATTTGCAGCAATCATTGTCTAGGTCCTAATCATAATTTTTTTAGGCCTGCAAACAAGACAATCGGAGCTATCAAGGTGGAGGGGTTGACTGGCTATGACTCACCTCTAAACGCAGGTATTCATTCTGCTCCTGGGAAAGCAGGCTGAGAATGACACCACTGGCAGCACGTGTCCGAATCCCAGCCTGGACCCTTGTCTGTCGCGCAGGCAGTGGCCACAGGAGCTGGAACTGAATGTGACTCCGGCCATCAAAGGAGAACTCTGGAGCCGCTTGTCAATCAAAAAAAAACACAGAAGGCTTGTTCAATTAATTCAGCTGTCATGTGGGAAATACATGAGGATATCACAGCTAGGACTTGCTGTTCTGCAAAAGCGTTTTATTTAATGCGAGGTTATCTTCCTGCAGCAGCAAAGTGGCTCTTTTGGAACACAGAATTTCCCACATGTCCCATTTGGATTGTACACTTTGTGAGGCTTAAAAACCCAAACTCCACAGAGATCTCACTGTACTTTCCCTCAGAACCTCATGCTCATTAACAGCGATTTCAAATGCTTACCTTGATCACACTGAGGCCCTGTAAAACCTGCTTCACACTGGCAGCTGAAGGAGCCCCACTCGCCGTGACAGCGACCCCTCTTGCCACAGGAGGGAAGCTGCTCTGTGTTGGTGCAGTGGTCATCAATAAGAGAGCAGCCTGGCACAGTGTTGGAGGATTCAGCTGGGGAACCAAGGTCATACAGCTGAATGAAGGGAGAACAGGAGAAAAAAATATAAAGAACAGAAAAACTCAGTGAAGAGAGGAATGTAAAAGACTGCATTTTTCTGTCCCTGCAGTAAAAGCAGACAAGTTAAAGGAAATGTAAAAAAGAAACTTCTAGCTCATCATTTAATTAATTTACTGTAAATTATTTTAAATATTATGAACATCTTCTATTTATGATTAAAAAAATAAGAAACCAGAAGTACCTTACACTATTATACATAAAAAATCCAATAAGATATTGCTTAACATAGTATTGACAGATGCTGTTGCATAATTAGTATTTGTTAATGAGACTCAAGGTTTTTTTCTGTAGAATTACTTCTGCATTTTTTACTAAAGGTATGTTGTGAAATTTCTGACCACTGGTTGTGCTTAAGGGCAGAGTTTTGTAGCAGTGGATCCCCACTTTGTTTGTCAGGTGTGCTAATGAGGATTCAAATGCACAAGAATGTGTGCACAGTACACTCTCCTACCGAATGTTTTATATTAGTCCACTGATTCAGGTGGCAGCAATGTGCCAAGAAACACTGGAATGAACACATAAAGTGCAGTGGAGAAGATTGCAAGAAAATAAAACTGCAGGTTTCAAAATGTTTTTTTAAGGACATAACTGTATCTGTACCATATGAAAATAAACAATATGTATATGTGAGAAACACTGAAACAGAAACAATATTTGTGAGAAACCTCTATAGACGCATCTTTAAGTACAAAGAATGGAGAACTATCACTAATAATAGGGTATAATTGCTTTTACTCAAGCAAGCAATTTAAATGCTTTGGGTTGACTACAGTAAGAAAGAATACAAGAAGAAAGCAGAAGAAAAGTGAATAGCGAGCATCATCAGCATTCCTCAGGTTTATTCAGCCTTGAGGCCAAATTTTCATTTGTATTGAAGCAGAGTCCTTCAGAAAATGCAGTATATCACCATCAGTCGAATGGGTAAACAATAAAGGGGTACAATGTGGAAATCTACACATTCAAAAGACTTGTAGCAATGGGACTGTAGTGTCTCTGCATGCTGCTTACAGTACCTTGGTGTCCACAAACAGGTTCCTTATACATCCAGCAAAATGTTTGTGCTGCAGCTGTGGGTATTCATATGAAATGTTCTCGCTGACCCCTCCGAGCTGCAATACATGGATTCCATTGAGATACCTGGGAATGAAAAGAAACTCTCAACACAAAGAGTGACAAAGAAGAAAAATGCAGGAGAAGGAACAGATAGGAGATTGGATTCACTGTTGCTGGTCATGTTTGAAGCTCGAAAGCTACAGGATGTTCTGTGGATGGACTGTGTATAATTTTTGGTGAGAAAATGAGACATTATGTTCTGCCTTCTTAGACTACCAGATGGTCAAATCACAAATATCAAAAAAAAGTTCATTCTGACTTTTTCTGACTGTTGGTACCAGGAGGAATATTTTGCCTTTTTTTACCAGCTTCTAATACAATGTAATCCCAATAATTACATCTCATGTATACTTCACTCTTCAGAGGACAGTTTTTTTTTTTAATTTGAAACTCATTTTCACAACATACAGTATTAGAGCCACACTGTCATCATTCAGTTTAAAAAGGTTTAGGATTTACAAATATATTAATCATTTATTGATTATAATTATATTTTGATATTTGCATAGCCAGCCCTTTCACCACAGCTGTGTCAGCATTGCAGAAAGGTCTGGCTGCCCCAATTACCACTCTGTTAGAGGAGGAAAAATCTCTTGCTTGTTTGTTTTTTTCAATCACAACCATGATTACAAGATACAAACACACAATAAGAAAAAGGGTAAAATAGTGTAATAGTTGCCTAATGGCAGGTTTATACCCACAGTCTACACTTGGTGAGTCAGACAGCAAGTCTGAGGGGGGACTGGCCAAGCCCATCTGTCCCTTTTCTACTGCAAAAACAGTTCACCCAGAAATCCGCTACCTGCCTGTACTACCTGCATTTATTTGATGTGCCCCCTTTCTGGTGTAGTGGGAGGTGAGGGTTTGGAGATTTTTTTTAATTCTTGTCTTGTCTGAACAGTTTTATTCTGTGTTTTTTAATATAAAAAGATGGTTAATTTATTTTTAAAGTATTAAAAATATTCTAAAAAGAATCAAAGACTGCAAACAGACAAAAAAGAACATACAGATCATATAATCTGTCAAGGTTAAGATTCATTGTTTCATTCTTTTCTTGCTAAGGCTGTTCTCGCCTTTATGGCATTATGACAACAAATGTGACATCTTATTTTCTTTTATTGTGAAAAGAAATGTATGATGGGTAAATTACTTTTGAAATTATCAGGACACATACTGATGCAGCACAACAACTGTTTGGTATTTTTAAATTTGGCTGTAAAAAAGGATGAAAAGCAGGATGCTTTTCGGTGCTAATTTTAGCTTGTTAACCAGCACATTCCCTGTTAAGTACCTAATGAGCTGAAACTCAAATATAGTGATCAGAGCAAACAGTTCTTAAAGGCTCTTAAAACTAATAGCAGCAGTAAAGCCCTTATGTACATTGCTAAACTTCATAAACTCGTAGCATAATTACACAGCAAAACCATAAGCACGATGGCAGGCTGAACCCACAATGGGGAGAAATAAACTCTGGAGAAGCAAAATAAGGCACAAACAGGAACAGAGCTGAGAAATTTGTTGGAAATTCAAGTATAATATTTGAGACTTTTCTTCCCTACAGTGAGGACAGTGTGAGCATTTATAAATCGAACCCACTGAGTCTAAAAGATTCTGATCACTATCTGATTTGATATAAATAAATAATTAATGCATCTTGTTTATTAACACCAGAATAGCTAAATTTACTGAACATGAACTATAAGAGTGCAGTTTGGTGAAATCAAGAACCCAGATTTGTTTTGTATTTAATTTCTCTCTAATTAACAGGCTTACCTTTTATGAGAGTAATCTTTGGTTGTTTCCATAGGTAACTTTTAAAAAAACCTCTACTGAGATTTCACCTCTAATGTCATAGTCTCACCTCAACAATGTGGCTTCATCTAATCTTTCAGACCTTTTTCAAATACAAAATACTCAGCTATGATCAAGTGGGTCAGAAATGTTGTGACTCAACATCAGTTACAACTGTTACCAAGCAAGCTGGGCATGCCAAGCAGATAATAAACATTAAATAACCATCGATAAAAGTCCACTTAGGTAGATCAGAGATTTCTTTTATCCACTGAAGCTACGAGGGGTAATTTATAAGGTTATGGCCCAAGGTGAAGTGAAGGAGATGTGTAATACAGCTCTTGTTACTTGCCTGTGAAGTTCCACTCTTGGAGGGATTACGCAGAGAGTATGAGGTTAATAACTCTTGTTGTATTTCTGTTTTGGGTAATTAAAAAATTGCAAGTCAGCGCTGAGAAAAGAATATCAGCCTTCGTGCAGTCATCTCTGTTTGCCACATTTGAATTCAGCACCCCACTTCTTCACCATGCTGTTCACCACCCCTCCTGATGCCTACATGTCCTCATGAACCTCCTTGGGTGAGCCCTTGAGACTGAGATAGCAGATGACTGCAAGAAGACCATTAATGTCCATTTTCTCAGACGGTGCTGACTTGCAATTTAAAGTTTCTCTGAACAAAAATACCACAAAAAGTTAATAACCTCAAACTTTCTGCATAGTCACTCAAAGAGATGAACTGCATATACATGTAATGAGAGATGTATAATTCATCTACTTCTAGCTTAGGCCACAAGCTTTTTCAAAAACCCCTTGTAATCTTCTATATACCTGAATATCCTTTAGGAGCCATTCAATATTTGTTGGGGAGCCGGTTGAAAAAGGGAGGAGGGCAATCAATAGATACTCCCTTATGTGACATTTTCATCCGCGTACATGTGTCAGGAGTCATATATGTGCTGGTGTTGATCTCTGATAAAGATTTTTATTAAGGATGAAAAAAACCTTTTATTTTGAAAACAGACTTTGTTGTTATCTTTGGAAAACGAGTTTTGTTATCTCTAACACATTTATTTATCCTGTCACGACAAGATAATAACCCGCTATCCCATAATAATGAGATGGTTATTTTGTTTTAATATTGCTTTTTTATTTTAAACTGCTTAAGTTTTGTATAACATTAAAAAAGGTTGAGCTTTGGGGTGTGGAAGGATAGATCATTTTTTTACAGATATCAGGGGAGAGCAAAGGAAAAAACAATGTCAGGAGGGGCATTTGTTTTTTTAAAGATTACTATCAAAATTAACTACCCTTCAAGCCATCTACATATCATAAGGTCCCTGATGCAGTACAGTTTCCTAAAATGTAAAAAAGGATTTTATTCTCCTATTTTTACTTTTACCACCTTGAAAACTGCTCAGAATACAGCAAACAGAAGAAAGCCTTGGAGAAATTAGGATTTTGCATCCAAAGAAAAACCATGAAAGGATCTCAGGAGAATTTTCTAACCCCTAATTGTTGGCTTCTTTAACCACAAAACAGTTCATTCATTAAAGAATTCATTAAAGAAAATATATAGATTTATATATTTCTTTTTTTTACTTCTTGTAAAACATAATGAATACAATTTATTATTCATCCTAAGGTTTAGATTTGCAGGCCTGAGGCGCTTATTGGCTTCTCAATGTATTCACAAGAGACACTTTATATGTTGTTCAGTGCCGGTCAGACCAGTTTCACGTAATTATTGATCTTACTTGTCCCTGTTGGGTGTGACTCCGCGGATTTCACAGGATGAGCGGTCCTCTGTCATCGCCCATGAGTCCACCCCTTCAGTCTCCATGATAATCGCACTGGAACATCGATCAAGAGTGAAGCGCACTTCCTTTAAATTGGGGGAGAGTGGAGAGAGGTCATAGCTGCTGGTGCATGAGTGTGTGGACGTGTGAGTATACTGTCGCTATGCGCTCTCTACTTATTATTATTATTATTACAGAGAGAAACAGTACATATAGACATTGCATGTATACATTTCTCTTACTTTGCTGTTGCTCCTCACATCAAGGCGATGCCAGCGTCTGTCTGCAACCCCAATGTTATTTGTTAACTGGAGGACCAGCGTCCCAGAACCATGGTTGATTTTCAGACTGGGTGTCCCACCAATCAGCTCTGAGGAGGAGAGATGGAAAAGATTTTTTTTATTATAGCTGAATAAAGAGGAGAAAATTATAATTGTATCCAAAGATGTTATTTTTTCCAAAAAAAGGCAACTCTATCGAACTTTGGTATATAAAATGAAGCTATAGGCAAAGAAAAAAAATGTGATTGAAAAACATTGAAAAGGATAGAAAAAAAATGCAAAAAAAAATCTCACCTTAAAAAGAAAATGACTATACATTTTAATGTAGCTGGATTAAAGAGTGAAACTTGAATGGTACCGTAAACAAAGAAATGAGAAATAGTCATACATGGTTGTGAAGGGAAAAAAAGCAAAGGTCAGTTATTATAAAATACTAATCACAGTGATCTGTGTGAATAACTGAGCCGTGGTTACACTGCTTCTCGCATTAGATGCTGCTTAAGATTTTCCTCAGATTCCCATTAAAAGGATGCCAGCCCCACTGATGAAACCATGTTTACCTTTAATAAACCAAGATGGAGGCAAAAATAAGAGAGACAGATGTCTCAAAACCTGAGCAAAAAAGAAAACACAAAACTAGCAGCATAGCTGGATATCACCAAGTGATAAATGAGAACTCAAACCAAGCGTAAAGAGAAAAAAATATAGATAGACAGAAAATCTAATAGGACACTATATGCATCTCTAAATGTGTAAGGGAGTGTGCAAGAGGGTGAGCAAGTCCAGACAGCACAAGTATTCATCCGTTAATGGCTACATTATTGCCCAAAAAACAAGATAATAACTGATTGCTATCATTTTTTATACACAATAAATTATAATTTTCCCAACGCAGAATATAAGAGTCACTGTGCAGTCCAGCCTCACTTCTGTAGTGTTGAGTCAAAATGAATGTCAAGAGGGTAACTAATGAAAATGTTTCTGAACGCTGTACATTATGCTTTTCTCTTTCACAAAAAACAACTTATGTATGCTACTTTCAGGAAATATCCTGCTGCTGAAGGGCCACCAGAGCTCAGACAACAGACACACAGATGCTCAGTGACTTTAAGTTCAGCAGCTACAACTGCAGTTAGCAACTACTGAAACACAGCTTTCAATGACCCTGACTCTAATCCAACTAATTTTAAAGTTAATATTTCTATGTGTTGTTAGAATCTACACTATTATTGATTTGTACCAGCAACTTGATGAAGTGAATGATTGAGGTAAATGTTTATTTAAAAAGATTATCAGTACCTAAAGTTCCAATAAATGACTTTTATTATGGTAATGAGGTTTGATTTTGGACTTGGTGCTCTTGGGATTACACAGAAACATTTAGTGCTATTTAATTAGAAATTCATGGAAGTCTACATGATAACCTTTTTCCAATTTGATAACATTTTTATTACTGTCTTCCATCTGCAGGATTGGAGTTCAAGCCTTTTGTGCCAGCAAGAATAAACCCTGCTGATGTGTCCTTGGGGGAGAGGCTGAATGTTTACCAGTCACAGAGTCTGTAGAGAAGATTAACCACTGCTCTGACACTGAGGCACGGGGTAAACAAAAACAGAATTCCTTATGGCAAACGACAAAGTATTACAGACATAATAAACAGTAAAACTGGGTGGCTCGTGTAGAGCCATATTAAGTACTTACTGTATGACTCGGTAGAGTGAGCACTCATATCCCTCAGCAGTACACTAACAAACAAAATTTGCCTCATATATCTGATTAGCTAGCAACCAGTAATTAAACACACAAAATTAAGTTCCAAGTTTTAGCGCAATAATGGCCTGCAGGGCCCTTGGCACTCATCTTATTATCCAGACTCATTCTTTACCTATGGCCATATAGTCCTCAGCATCCCCAGGCAGCAGAGTGGCCAATGGACCAGCATATAGTAGCAGTCCATCGTCTTCCTCAGTCATAAACTCCAGTGAAAGATGACTATCAAAGCATGGCCTTATGGGGGGAAACCAGGCGTAGCCGTTGCCAAGGAAACTAAGGCTCGTCTGCTGACAGTCCGGCCCCTCAAGCTGTGGGGGGCAGTGGCACCTGTAGCAGTGTGAGGAAAGAGAAAGTGAGGCAAATCAAAGTAAGACATGTGGAAAGAAACAATCACTGTCATTCACGTCTTATGCTCTGTGAAATCTTCACACGGAACAATCTCTGCATCTGTGGGCGCCGACTTTACCCAGGCGGACGTGACAGTCTTTCTGATTCACACGGGTAAAGGCTTTGACTTTGCACGCCAACTGTCCAAAGACAGCTAAGAAGGCGCTTTTATCAATCAATTGTTTGCATTAGCAATGAAGCCCTGAATATTCACTTCTACTTTAAATCAATTAGCTATGAACACAACATTACTCCAGCCTAGTCTTTATCTATCACAGCTGCCCGAGCTGAACTCTCTGGAGACTGCTCCTGCTCGGCACATCACATCTCCTTTGTTAGGAGATAATTAATTCTATTTCTCTCACTCTTCTATGTGCCGTGCCACCACTAATTTCCTGGACTTTTTCTCACTCATCCCCAGCTACCCCTTCTCATTCTTGAGGTATTACACACATCGGTTGCAATCTTTGTACTTATCTACTTTGATTAGAGTTTGAGTGTTGAGGATCATTGCTCTTGCAGAAATGACTGCAGAAATGCCATGTCTCTTGACAATCTGTCTGTGTGTGATACCACAATAGTAAATAATAATAATCGTACAAAAACACCATAAAAGAAGAGATACATGGAGTGATGAAAAACAGCCATTAAATCACTGCGATGGGGAGGATGGAAGGGAAGTTGATCTCATCCTGTCCCCTTCACTGCAGGCATGTGAGACAAGCTGGCTTTGCCGATAATGTCAAAGCCATCTATTTTCATGCAGAGGAAAGCTGTGTGTACTGAGGCTGTTAAGCGCTGTTTCTCCCCATTGCTGTTTATTCTGCAGAGGGGTAACACATGTTGGGAATACTGATCCATACGCAGGAAAAGGGAAGGCTTAGGCAGAGCGTAGCCTTATGCATACATATGTTCACACCAAGCACAGCACCTCAATCTTTCACTGCTGTTAATGTGACTCATGAGAGCGATGCCAGTTCAAAAACAAGAAGACCAGGCCATGTTTTTCTCACTTCTGACTGACAATATCTGATCGGCTGCCGACTAAGGTTGCCTGTTAAGCTCCGCGGATGGGGAATAGAACCAAAAATTGGATTCTTTATGGTTTTTCATATCACACATGAGGGCACATATAGCATATATGGGGAGTTGTTCTTTTCACAGAACAGGGGCTTTTTCTGAGCAGTGTGCAGATCAAGCGCAGCAGAGACAATTTAATAGATAAAAGTGGGGGGAAAAAAGGCAAGTTCTGTACATCCCCTCTCTAAAGACCACGCTTTTGACAAATTCGCATGTTCATGTAAATGCCATTAAAGGAGATTTTGAGAAGTTGTGAGCATAGAGGGGGGCCAGAGTTGTACTAATCCCCTTGCCCTATATTTATTTAATCTGAGCATTAGCGTGTGCATGAATGTGTGCTGTTTCTTCTATGATACACTCCCACAGAGGCCAAAACACTTGAAACTGAATCCTTCGTACTGACTGCAGACATCAATATTTAGGGTTCATGTTTAAAGTTCTGGGTAATGACCTTGATACAAAGGCTCTGTCAATTATTTACGATTAAGTTCTGAAACACAGCGCACCAGAACTTTAAAAATTTATTATCAGGCTGTAAATCCAGAGACCAAATTGAACAATTTTTACAAAAAACATTCAGATGTGCACAAACATGTACCATGATTTAATGGTAAATAGTTCAAAACATGCTACTCAATATTCAGCTGACAACACAGCAGAGTAGCACAAGTGAGTCAGGTCGAGTTGCAGGTGAAGGAGATTTATCTCACAATTATTAATTGTAATTCCAGGCTGATTTTCAGTGATGTAACTTCTAAAGTCTAACAGGACTAAAGAGAAAAAAGCAGCACATCAGAAAACTCCTATTCTACTTTTCTTTTATTTACTATGTTTTTTACAGCTCCAGTCTAACTCTTGAATGACTGCAGACGTGCATCTCACCTGTATCCATTTTGGGTGTCAACGCAGGTCCCCCCATTAAAGCAGGGGTTACTGGGGTAGGAGGAGCAGGGTTGGTGGGTCATTGCCCTGGCAGCGCAGCCACACACAGCCAAAGATGTCACCTTCACTGAGACGAGGGAAAAAGCACCTGAGTCTACCAGGGTGGGCGAGTCACTGATGCTTAACTGTGTGGAGCAGCCGCCGGATGTCTTGCAGTCTGTGCGCACACACTCGTCTATCTGCACCTGGCTCACATTCACACGCAGCAGTGACTGCAGCTGCGGAGAGTCAGAGAAGGGAAGAAGCGGGGAGATGAGGGAGACAAATATGGGAATTACAATAATAATCAGTGAAGATACAAGGATTTGTATCTCCAGTGTTGGTGGAGAGGGGCACACAGTGATATTCATTTGGACGGATATAAAAGGAAGGCAAGGCCTAATCGAGATAAATGCCTTTGTAATCTTCTGTAAAAGTAGTTGTTTTAAAAGGAGCAAGACATATACTTGGAATGTCAGAAGAAATGTCGACGAAAATCAAAATGGAAGGAAAGAAACAATTAAAAGAAAGAAAGTTGAGACTCTGAGAAGAAACAAATGGGAGAGACAAAGAAACATGACAGGGCCAGGCAGTAAACAGTCAGAATGTTGGTGTGAAAATAAAAGGGCAGATAAAAAGCTGTTATCACTTCCCCTCAAGCTCCCAAGTGTATCACTTGATATATGAGCATTGATCTCTATCTTTCAGACACGATGGTATATATACCTTCTTTTTATGTGCGGCGAGGACAGCGTGCAGTTTCTCTGGGCGCAGGTAGCCATTATCAGTTAGGACGTAGAAATGGATGTCCACCGCTCTCTCCTCCCTGTCTGCTATGCTGAAAATGTTGATACTCCCCGATCTGACTGACAGGGTTTCAGACAGGAAGTCCCAGAACGTCTCCAGCCGACTCTTCCCCTCGACGTGAGAGTCGATAAAATCTCTCGCTGTAATGCCTTCAGGAGACAAAGGGAGCAGAGGCTCATGCAATAAGAACTACTGACTCGTCAATGACAACTGCTGGGTTGATCAAAGTCTACTGAGTTCTTGATTCCATTAGCACAAGAGGTAGCCCAACCTCTCCCTTTATTGATCCATTGTCTTACTTAATCATCCACAAAGTGAACGAGTCACGATGCAGTAAAATAAAAATCATTTTTTCATAACCGAAATAAAGTTAGGGTCTCTTAAAGAAGTGCCTTGTACAAAATATTTTAATGACAGGAGAAATCAATCACATTTGTGGGGCTACATACCGGACTACTATCTAGAGAATCTTAGCAGTCATTTCTAATCCCCACCAAAATGATAATGACTTGGAGTCAGAGGCATCCATAAAAGGGTTCGACTCTGTTCAGCGAATGGCTTTTTAAATGTCAAGGACTTTACCTGACACTTCCAAATTGACCTTTATAACTCCGATTTGCTCTGAGAGTCTGACAGCAAAAACGGCTGTAACCTAAACTTCAGAGCGTTAAGGAAAAAAAAAAAACGAAGAAGAACAATGCTTAGAAATGTTAAATAATGCAAGAATAAGAATTTCTCCTGACAGCCTATTATTTCGGCGTTAACTGGATTGACAACCTGATAATCATTCAATGAAAAGTACCACTTTATTCGTGCCTGTGGCAGATGCTGTTTCTTTCAACACCAGCTTCACAAAGACATTCGACAACAGCAGCGGCAACAAAAAAAGCTTTCAGAGATTCTGCGAGGGAAGACTGAAACAAGGAATCCAAATGAAAAATTATTCTACTTAGCATTAGCTTGACTCTTGGTTTTGGTTGTGAGGCTGATATCAAGACTCAGGAGGTAAAGTGAGAGTTGAATCACAGAAACATCAATCCACCTGCAGAGCTGCAGGCAGCCAATTACTTAGGATTAACACAGCGTTTATGATAAAAAGGTGAGTCAGAGTTTCCGCTAACATTACCAGTCAAACGCAGCGAAGCGGACGACATGATGGCCTTTTCCTCCAGCTCCCTGACATGAACTCTGACCCCGGAGATCACATCCGGCCACACCCCATCAGACACCCCGACCCTCAACCAGTAGCTGCCTGCTGGAGTGTTCTGTCGGACTGTAAGCACTCCTGAGCTCTGGTTCACGCTGAAGTATCTGAGAAAAGAAGAGAAGCTGTTAAGTAGGAGAAGACGGCTCGGGTAGAAGATGAGAGACAGGGAGAAAAAAAAGACAAGAAGCTTCTTTTGTTCCTGAGCTCTTGTTCCAAGGAAAAATATCCCTGACAGATGGCAGACAGACAAGAAGAGAATCGGTCAGCATTACCTGGTTTCCCTCCAACAGGAAGTGAATGAGAATTCACTTTGAAAATGAAAAAAAAAGAGGAAAAGAAGAAAGAAAAACTGCTGGAGGAAAAAAAAAACACATTCTTTGGCTTCATGGGAGCTTGAGGGTTGTCATGGTAACTGTCAGAATTTGTTATGTGAATAAAACAAATATGCAATTGGTATTTCTAATCTGATCTCGAAGGTGTGAATAGTGAATAGCTACACAAGGTCCCTGATGGAGTCAGACTGTGCTTGAACGGTCTGTCTCATCTCAGGAACGTCTTACAGCTGGACTGCGATTGCTTAGTTTGATTTAATCTGCTCGCAGTTTCCAGGATGGCAATCGCTGTTGACGGTTACGATTAATTGGAAGGAGTAGCTTTTATTAGAGGCAAGGGAATTGGATCAGAGATTAGAATTACTATCTGTTAAGCATGTTTCAGGTTAAATGTTATGATTGAAAGAAGCCTCGTTAGAGAAATACAGCCTCAACGCTGAGTCCACATCCTCTTTATTTTTCAAATTCTACACTGCTGGCAATTCTTCTGGTAGTGTAATACTTTAGCAATTATACTTGTGCTGCACATTTGGAGATCAGCATGTTTTCAGAAAAAAATTATACACGTTTAACAGAGCACTTACTTGGCTGCACTTGTCTCCAGAGTGTAGGTCTTGTTGTCCCAGTCATCAGGATCTGGGGCATACACCTTCCCCAGTGACACATTTGCCATCCTTCCTGTTCAATGTAAACACGCACACATGCACAAACACACATGCACACACACAGACACACACATTGATTTCGTCTGGACAGGATCTGCTGATGCCAACACTTATCTTTTCGTTCCTCTCTTCTCCTTATCTTGCATTCTTGTGTTCTGTTCTACTTATTATGCTCATAACTGTGGAGCCCCACTGCTGGAATGAATAGACTCTCAGTGCTCCACTTCAGAGCGCGTGGAGCTTAAGGAAGCACGGCTATCTCACTATGGATTATGTTATTATCGACCTGCAGTGCCAGAGTACTGCAGCTGGGTAAACAATGGCAGCCTGGATGAGTCATGGCGCTCCTGTTTTCCACAATTACCAAAACTGCCATTTAGCTGAGTGCATGATCAAACACGTACACAACAATACATCTAACCAACTCACCTGATGGGCAAAAAAAAAAAAAAAAAAAAAAGAAATATCATGATTCATGTTGTAAAGTAGTGCTAAGATGAGCTTTAGGCAAAGAGTTTGCAAGGGGAGAATGTGCAAGGGGGCTTTAGAAAGGATTTAACAAAGATATTACCATTACAAAACACCGTTAGAATGTTTAAGGAAGCGTGTAATTATGAATTCCAAACTACACCAAGCAGGTATGGGAGTGAAAACTTTCCCCTCAGCTGTAGCCTCAGTTTCCCCTCTTCACTCAAGCTCTGCCTGCAGTAAAAAGCTCTGTAGCGAAAGCAAGCGGCAAAGAGAATGAAATGAGGGGTATCCGGCAACTCACCCTTACGGCTGTGCAAATAGACATCTTTCTCTCCTGCTTGATGGGCGTTATCGTTCTGGTCACCAATGGTGATAGTAAGTGTGTTTGTGGCTGTCATTGGTGGATCACCGCTGTCAATCATAATCAGAGGCAAGTGGAACTCCCTCTGTCTTTCCCTGTCGAATCCCCGCAGGGCGGTGAGTGTGGCAGAGCCGTTCCCATGATCTTGCAAGTGAAAGTCGATGGAGTAAAGTGAGGGCAGGGAGAGGAAGAAAGGAGGCCCGTGCTCTGGGGAGTCTCTGTCCACAACACGGAGCAGAGTTGAGCTCCTGTTGAGCCAGACCACTTGAGGTGCTGGACTGTTCTCCCACAGCACAGGGGCGTAAGCCGTCTCCAGCTCTGGCCCGTTGTCATTCATGTCTAGCAGCAGCAAGTGGACCGTGACACTGCCAGTCAGTGCTGGGGTACCCCGGTCTGTCGCCATGACAACCAGCTCATAACCTTCCACTGTCTCTCTATCCAGCCGCCTGGCGACTGTGATTACACCAGATTGGCTCACTGTAAAATGTCCATATGGGTCAGACTGAGGGAGAATGCTGTATAAAATGTCCCCATTCGGACCTGAATCAGAGTCAGTGGCTGTGACCTGAAGGATGCTGGTTCCCACGGTTACATCCTCAGACAAAGGGGACAGCATGTGTGAGCTCGGGTCAAACACAGGAGCATTGTCGTTCTCATCCTCCACTTGAACCAGGCAGTGGATGAGGCTGAAGAAGTCCGAGTCCTCCACCTTGATGGTAAGGTTAAACCGCTGCTCCACCGGTTTCTCAAAGTCCAGCTTCTTCTTCAGCCTCAGAGTGCCCATCTGCTCCTGTCTGTGGCTGACCATGTAGAACCGTTGCTCCGGGTCTCCTGACACCACACTGAAGGCCAGCTGTCCATACGTGCCGGCGTCAGGGTCCACAGCACTCAACTCCAGAACAGGAGAGTCTTCATTGGTGCTCTCAGGCACGTGAGCGCCACACCAATCCTCTTTAAACTTTGGCACGTGGTCGTTGATGTCTGTCACCACTATAGTGGCTGTAGCCGTACCTGTCATACCCCCACCATCCCAGGCTTCTACTACAATACGGTGGCTGTCAGAAAACTCCCGGTCCAGACCCTCTGCTGCCACAGATATGGTTCCGGTGCTGGAATCGATGGTGAAAAGGTCTGCATTGTTTGCATTGAGTGCATTTTCAGTAATCCTGTAAGTGAGGATTGCATTCTGACCCACAGCTGCATCGTCAAGGTCCACTGCTGTCATTTCCATCACAAACGTTCCAGGAGGGGAGTTCTCCGCCACGCTGCTGTGGCAGTTGTCAGGGGCACACGTGAAGGCGGGGGCGTTGTCATTGATGTCCCACACGTTGATAATAACGTCCGTGAAGCCTGTGAGTCCTTCGCCCTCTTCGTCTGTTGCCATGACAACAAACCGCCAGACGGCACGCTCTTCTCGGTCCATGGTGCGCTGGGCATACATCTCCCCTGTGATGTCATTAATCATGAAGTGTGACTCTGCCCCTTGGCCATGAATGGAATACCTTATGGCGCCCTGGTCTGCATCTTTGTCCGGGTCAGTAGCTGTCACCTAAACAGATGAAGACAACTTCTTAAAAAAAGGATATTTATTCAAGTAGTCAAAGCTAAATTACTGCTTCCTCTTATCTCTATTCAGCCATCACTCTGATTTCCTTTCCTCTGGATTTTTTTAAGACAGTCCTTTCAAGTGTGTCTGCTTTTTCCTGACCACTTCAATTAAAGTAAAGAGCTGCTGAACATCACGTCTGTCTCTCTAACTTTTTTTTTCTCTATTTTTTTGCAGCTATGATAGTGTACAAATAACACTACATGCACTAAAATAACATGTTAAATCAGGAAATTGTAAGCTTTCTCATAGAGCCGCAAATTCATTCTGAGATGCTGTTGATTTAATAAAGAAGTGCAAAGAAGTGTACTGAAAATAAGTGCAGGTCCATGAATCACAGTAATTTCTGGAAAAAAAACCTTCAGCAATCATCTCAGACTCTCACCTGTAGTACAAACACAGGTGACCCATCAAGTTCCTCTGTGACGGATCCATAGTACTCATTCATGGAGAACACAGGCGCCTCATCGTTCTTATTGACCACAGTAACAACCACAGCCGCATAGTCTTCCCACTTGCCGTCTGAGGCGAGGACCAGTAGCTTATATCTCTTCTGCTGCTCGTAGTCCAGTGGCTGTGCAATAAAGATTGTCCCAACCTCTGGCTCGATGTCAAAAACACCACCTTTGTTGCCAGATGTTATCTGGTAGCGCAGCTTTGCATTTGCTCCTGTGGTACAAAATACAGAATACACAGCTGGGAAATGGGAAAGTACTGATTCAGCAAATAATAATAGTTTTTAAAATAAGGTTTCAGAAATCTCAACATGAGTGAAGCAGTGTTTTAAAGAAGGCAGCAGACTTTACAGCAGGTCGCTGCTGGGATCATTATTCCTACAATCTCTGAGTGCTGAATACGTGAAGATTGTCGCTTTCCTTTATTTTAAGCTAAGGCATAATCTAATCATTCCAGCAACAACAGAACGGCTTAACCACAAGGGTATTACACCTCATTTCCTCCGAGACCTGAGTATTAGTAGGTTTTCATGTATCCCTTTCTTGTTTTGATTACATAATTAAAAGGAAACGTTGTACATCGTCTCCCCGGCTTTAATCAGATACTAATTAAGAAAAGAGTGCTGGAAAAAGCAGCATACAGTAATGCACTCTGATAGTGTCCTCTAGGGAATGATTTGGAGGCCCGGGAGAAGGTAGGGGGGATATGGTTTAGTAAAGAGAAAGTCAATATCTGAACTTATCTACTGTGTCTCATGGAGACCATCCAATCTAACGGTTTAACGCTGGAATAGATAAAATAATCTCCTGGAATGAACAGTCTTTGCTTTCAATCATCCTGTTGGGTTAAAGTAGCTACAATCCCATGTAAATACACTAATCTGTACTATTAACACAACTCTGGCTGACAAAGTGCTCGCTGCCTCCCACAGGGATCTGGCAGGCTTACAGCGGTCAGGCCCAGGGTGGAGTTTTTAAACAAGACAGATTGAGTGTAGCCTCTTAGACACAAGTGCAACAGTACTGCAACTTTAATGTTGGGGGTTGGTGTTATTCCTCAGCTATTCATCATTATTGCTGCAGCCCAGCCTAAGCTGCACCCCCGCTCACCATAAATACTTGATTAACGGACCTAAACATGCCTGATAAAGGGGTCTCAGACTACTGCCGTATTGAGGATGAGCAACTGCTTTATCGGTTAAATCCCGCCCACCTACTGTGTGGGAGCGTGTCACTTTTTTGGAACATATGTGCTACAGTGCTTTACCAAGCACTCAAATGACTGCATCTAAATCTAGCACACCACATGATTTCAGCAGAGCTCAGGCCAGACTGGGAAAATTTGCCCATAGGGTCACTTTATGCATATTGCTTCGAATGCAGGCCACATTGCAAAAAGATGCCTACTTGGCGCAAAACTCCCTGCTGGAAAATTGACTGATAGACTGCCAAAATATTTCTTTTTTTTTTCTTTTCCTTTTTTTTTTCAAGAAAAGGAGTCGGCTGAAAAATAAATAAATGTGGAAACTGCAGTAAAGTTTTAAAGTGTCTCACAAAAACTTTTATTTTGGTTCTGGTTGGTTAGCTTCTTTAACCTTTACTTCAAGGAAGTGTCATCAGTAAAACCTCCATGGGACCTTCTCAGTCTGCTGCCTCATCAGGCATACCTTCATCCTCATCATTAGCGCTAACAGTGACAACAGCGAGGCCCACATCTGCATTCTCGTCGACACCGACTTCATACAGTCGCTGAGCAAAGACTGGTTTGTTGTCGTTGACGTCGCTGATGAAAACCCTCACATACGCTGTGTCTGCAAGAATGACAGAATGGCAGAAGATTAAACGACACAGCACATAAACACGCACACATTTCTCCTGACACTGTATGTGTGTGTTCTCTCTCCATCTGTTTATTGATTCCACAATTCATTGTCGCCATTTAGTAGGGAAGAGGCACTTAACCCGATGCAATGTGCCTTATTGACATGGAAATCAGTAAAAACATGTTTCACAAAGATGTGCTGTAAATTACATAAATTATTCATCTTGTCAAGAGTTTATTGTTTTAACAGGAATGACTATTTTCACCAGAAAGAATAACAGAAAGTGGGTAAACCTCTTCAACAAGCTGCATTTTTTTCCCAGGAGTAGATAAATAACCTCTCGACGGGGAACGTTAAATATTCATAATATGACAAGTGTTTGTGTCTTATCTGTGCCCTCCTCATTATGCTGTTTATTTCTTTAGTTAGAAATACTAAATTATCTTCTCACGTAACACATGGGTGACATGTTAATTTGGAGCTGCTGCAGTAAGAGATGATGGTGGTGGAAGGTGGCTCTATTTTCTCTGCTTATTTTTACATTTTTCTCCTCCTCTTGGTGTGTCACAGTGATGATGCAGCAAGACAGGTAGTGTTTGCAGAGGAGATGAGCCCTTCAGGATGTGGGAGAATGGGAGCACAGTACACAGCCAAGGCTCATTGCAAATGCTAAGTAGTCCTAGTTACTCTAGAGGAAGTTTTTACAGCTCAAAATCATCACCCTTTTGTCCCTCATACCTCCTTAACAGATATTTACGAACCTGAATACCTGAGTACAAACATCATATTAAGACACTCTAGATACAGATCAAGGTCTCATAACTGCTAAAATGTCATAAACAAATACAAGCCATACTGGTTAAATACTGAATAATGGAAATTAACACAGGAGGAAATAAAAGATTGCAACATGAAAAAGAGAGAGTACCAAGAAATCTCTGAGCTTTCTTCACACAGAGGAGAGTGAGGCTGTCTGTTCATGAAAGTGGAATAAATCAAATTAAGATTCATGTTTCAAAGTCAGTCCCAAGGTGTAAATGAACGCACTGTAATGTCATGCCAATGCGGTCTGTTTAAAACACAGCGCACAGAGGAAGAACTCCTCGTAGATGAGTTTTCAGTATTACCCTGTGGACTCATGGGAGAAGAACAATGCTGCGTTTTATGAATGGAACATTGCACCAGGCCAGAGGACACTTCAAAGTTAACACTGCCAACTTGTAAAGTTCCTTAGAAAAAGGGCAGTTTGTATGACTAAAAGGGTGAAGATACACTGAGGACACACAGAATTTCAAGTGATTATCACTGACTTATTTGTAAAACTTAAAGTTAGAAATTCACAGTTTCGGCTTTAAACAATTTGAGAGATATATCATTGAAAATTAATATCGTCCTCGTTTAGATAAATGTTAAGACACCATCAGCAGTTGTTAGCTTAGTTTTTTCTTTCGCAATTGGGTTTCCTAGCATACAAATTGGGAACAGTGTAAAATATTGATAACATTGTATTGAACAGACAAACAGACTGTTGTTTCAGTGGTTCAAGTAGGTGGCTTTTTTCTATCTCTTTGGACTAAGGCAGGCTAACAGTTTCCCCCTGTTTTTAGTCCAGGCTAAGGTAGTTTAGATAGGTTAGCACTAAGATAAGCTAAGCTGCTAAAGTTGTATCAGTCTTCATTCTTTGTGAGAAAATGAAGGAGCTAATTTCCAAAAATGTCAAACTATATATTGTATAAAAGGAAAATAGGGGTTCATGAGGAATTTATTGATTGATGAAAAGGTTTGATTTCATTATTAAAACTTTCATTATTTCACACCTGTGTTAGGCTGCTTGTTCTTGCCCGGTCGCGCTGACTCCTGACAATCTTCAGACTGAACTTCCAGCAAATAGGAGCTGCGGGCCTCACGATCAAACACGGCTTCAGTGTAGATGATTCCCAGTTCTGGGTCAATGCGGAACAGATGGTGGTCGCCACTGCTGTCACTCAGAAGAGAGTAAGTGATCTGTGCAGCACAGGGAATATGAAAATTAAGCTGCCGCATTCTTTCAAGCAATAACTTGCAGAAATAGCAGATATTACAGGCTTTGTAGCTGAAAATGTCAGGAGGTCTCTATCTTTTTCAGTCTGTCTTCTCATTTAAGGCAGAAAGCAGATCGATGATCTGTCCCACTGATATTGTCACAGTCGGTCACACAGCTGCAATAGCACAGTTCCAAACACCATTTCAACATGTCTGCTACAAAAGCTTCCGCACTAGAGGGATTGCAGTTTGATGTTACAGAACACTTGTTCTAGCGTAACATGAGTGTATCGATGTTGTTCAAAATCTCTTCATTTTTTTTTGTCCCTGTACAGCAGGAACACAAATAGATAACCACCAACCTCTCCGTTAAGACCCAGATCTTTGTCATGAGCAGATACTTGCAGAACAGAAGTCCCTATCTGGGCTCCTTCTGTTACTGAGGCCTCGTAGATGGAGGAGGTGAAAAATGGCACGTTGTCATTGACATCTTGGGAGAGAAGAGAGATTTAGCAGAAAATTGATAATGTGTTCATTTCCGGATACCAACTGAGTAATAAATTCTCTAACATCAGAGGCTGCAGCCTCAGTAACAGTGCACATTAAAGATTTAAGAGTTTGATTTTCTAAAGGAAAGAAAAACCAACAAGATTGCAATACTGTTTACTTTGGCTAGATAATAAAGATAATCAAATGATCTTTTGGCCGTGTGCAATATGTCTGTCAAACCCTTATATAAGGGTGACATTTTTTGCAAGTTACCCATTTATACTATATGTATCTGTATGATATCTGTATGAATTTAAAAAAATAACTACTCATCAGATAATTATCACTAATTATTGTCAATTACTGACATTGAAATGTGAACATACAGTTAAAGACTATCAATAAAACATTCTCAGAGAACTCCATACCCTGCTAATTTCATGTTCATATCAAAGAACAAAGACATAATGAGTGAATGGGATAAAAACTGCACCTGTAACATTGATATAAACTGTAGTAAAAGCTGCAAGAGGCACTGCAGCCACATTCTGCGCTCGAACGCGGAGAGAGAACAAGGGTGTGGTCTCATAGTCCAGCGGCTCAGACACCAGAATGGATGCAGAGCCGTCTTCGCGGTTTGGGGAGAGGTAGAAACGAACTGGCATGTTGGTCTCAGGGACCATCCCATCCTCCAAGTTGTAGGTCACCCTTGGGTCCCCCAACTGTGAGGTGGCCTTGATTGTCTGAAGAAAATTAGAAGTTACATCATGATTTTGCTTATGTGAAAGCCAGGATTTCTGGTTCTGGTAAATGTGGGACAGACTGATGCAAAGAAGCAGAAGACAACCCATAGATAAAAGGTGATCAAAAAGCTCTTGAATCTTGCAGGAAAATTAAAAACCTGCTTTTCAGCTCTAGAGAAAAAAAGATCAACATTTTTGAAAATAAGGTTATTATTTTTGTAGTGGGTGAATTAAGAACAAAACTACTCTGTATGATGCCCGATAATGGTTAGGTTAGCTTACCCTAAGGACCGGATGCAGGGAAGAAACAGTTAGTTGTGTACTTAAAATGACAAAAATCATCTTGATTTTTCAGTTTAACCCATGTCCCATCTGCTGGTGGGGCAGCGTTTATAACCTGCACTGTAGCCAGACACCAGGGGGCGATTGAGATATTTTGGCTTCACTTTTTGAGGAGTCTTCACGTTGTCCATCTTTTTTAGGTTGATGGTTGAGAGGTAAACCTGCTATCTGAACCCTTAAACAACCTTTTATCTTGAGGGAATCTCTCTGTCAAGATTTTACAAAAAAGCAAGTTCTGTGCTCTCCTGATTGACAGCTATATATAACTCACATCAAAGGAGAAATTTTGAATGGATTTAATTAGCCTGCAGTCATGGAACTTGCTTATCACATGCAATCCAATGTCAGCTTTTTCCTACAGCGTCAAACTAAAACACATTTACAGATTTTTTAGCACACTGACAAGCTTTCAAAGGTGTATTTTAAGCATAAAAAGAACACAGTGTCTAGCATTTCTGCTTTATTTGTGTTAGTGACAGCTGAGGAGAAACAGGAAAGGCAGGGAGGGAAGAGAAAGAGGGGATGACATGCAGCAAAATGCTGGAATCAAACCTGGGCTGCTACGGCAAGAGCTCATCCTTGATACATAGTATGTACTCTAACAGATGAGCTACAGGGACACCCTGAAAACGTAGTGTCTGGATAACACTGCACATATAACCAAGGGAGCAAGCAAACATACATTCAGCTGATCAAATTGCACCAACTTAAAATGGCAACAAATGAAGAAGCCAGCTTGACAATGTTTAGTCTGTTCTGATAGAAACATGGTACTTGCATCAAAGTTACACACTTACCACTATGGGTGTGTCCCTGGCGGTGTTTTCAGGGATGACCACACTGTAGCTCTCCTTCTCCCACTGTGGAGGCTGGTTCTTCACATTGGTGATGGTGACTGCCAGCTCCACAGAGGTGCTTCTGTTTCCCCCGTCAGTCGCTATGATGTCCCGCGTGATGTAGGTTCTCTGCGGTCAACAGGAACAGTTCAGTCACTAAAATGATCATTATAGTGTTTAAATTAGGGCTGTCGAAGTTAAAGCGTTAATAACGCGTTAACTCAAACTCCTTTTAAGGGCACTAATTTATTTAACGCGCGATAACGCACGAACAGTCTGTGCCTTGCCAGCTCCCGTAGTTTCAGGAAGTGGCGCTAAAATAACATTGCAAACGGTCACAAGGCGGAAATTGATACAGAAAAGGGTAGTTTAGCTTTAAAGTTCTGCCTGATGGTTCTTTGGACAAAACAAAAGTAATTTGGATTTATTGTAAATGTAAAAGGGCAGGGTAAAAAATTTGCAATTGATTTGCGATTAATCGCGTGTTAACTCAGGACACTAACGCGGTTAATCACGGTTAAAAATTTTAATCGACTGACAGCCCTAGTTTAAATCTGAAAAAAGATTAACACATTTATGATATGTAGCATTTCTACATTAAGACATGTTTTATTTTGTTAGATTTTTGTTGCGTTTTGTACTTGCATTATCCACAACATCCAAGAATGTTCAAACTGGAGAAATCCAAGGTAAACCATTCACAGAGTGAGAAAAAAAGTTGTCATACATAACTTAACATGAATAAAACTTTCATACATAACCTTGTCTGTGGATTTTTCTGCCTGATTTAGTCTGATGGATCAATGAAGTAACAAATACCGTGATTCCTTGTTTCTGTATGGTGTTATCAAACTATGTTTTCTGTTTTAATTGAGAGATATCTAGTGTCAGAAATAACATTATGAACTTAAATGTCTTGAACTGAGTCACTGAAAAAAACCTTGTTGAAGTTATAAAATTTAAAAAAATGTTAAATGATAAATAGCTCTAATTTTAGAGCAAATAAATCAACCCACTGGTCCTGCCAAAACACTAATCATCTCCTATTACCATGGATGAGATATATAAAATATACATGTCAAAGAAATGGCAATTAAATCAACCAACAGCTCATAAATAATCTTTGCTCTGAAGTAGTGGGGTGATAGAAACCAGTGACAGTAGTTAACAGCAACAACTATATGTGTGGAGCTGTGTGTTTAATTAGACCTTTTTTAACATGTGAATGGGTGTGTAGCTGAAGTTCAGGGTGATCAGCAAACAATCAGCTAACTGGCAATAATAACTTCAAGACTCTGCCTGAATGCACACATGCTGTATGGACTCCAGTGAGGAAATTATTATATTAAATTAAAATGACAGAGGCGGGACAAACTTATTAAACTATAATTGAGGTTGCAAAAAAATATTTCTAGTTACACAGTTATTTTGCTGTATAAATGAACTGCTAAGATACAAGAGGGTCAATTTGACAGAGGAGCTGTGTTTAATCAAATTGAACATTGCAAGGAGAGTAGAAAATCCCCCTCATTAAAGTATTTAATTCTGTATATCTAAATAAGACAGTGTGTAAGATATCATCGCTACACTCAGGCCAGACCAAAGCCTCTAAACACTCTCTACAGGGCCTCGTTTGGCTGCACACGGTAATTCTATATTAATTCTATCCACTAAAAGTAACATTTAATGCAAGTCACAGTTATATCGCCCTTTTTTAATGAAGAATGGCTCGAATATGAATTCAATTGTTGTGATGACATGACTCTACCATCAGCTGCATTATTCTATTAATGCAAATTATGGCCTTGCAACTCTATTATTGTACCGCAATGGTCAGATTTAAAAAAAAAAAAAAAAAAAACCTCACTGAACTTCAGTGTGACATTTTCTATTCCTGGACAATCCAATTAGTATTCAAGAACAAGTACAACTCTTTTCCAAAGTGTGATACATACGAACAAAGATTGTAATCTGTGATGGCCAATATGGACCCAGCAGCTGTGGCTTTTACAATAAATGAATGGCTGACTTTGTGGTAACATCCAACCAAGGTTTAAAATGAAATTTGCAGTATTATTGTCAGATCTAAATCAGAAAATTTCCATAAATTATTGTAGGTTACAGTCACAACCTTCATTTTCTCTATTCAGTTCTCTGCACAGTGCAGTACTATGGAATGCTCAGGCTAGCTCTGTTTAAAGGCACAATAAAAGGTACTGCTCTTCAAGGGCCTATCCTTTTTATTTCCCACTGAAAGGCGACATGTTAACTGGAAACTCTGTCCCACACTTAATTATTAAGTGTGATGTGAAAATTTGGCATTAATACTTGTTCACTGTAATCAGAAACTGTGATGAGAAAATAAATAAAACATAACAATGTCCCAGACCAAGTAAGACATTTAACTTTTCATTAAATGCTTTTACAATTCTTGTTACAGCACAAAGAATGTGTGATGAGTCAAATAGCCTCAGAAACCACTCTTAAATATGCAACAGCTTTGTTCAGCAAGGTTTGGGGCTTAACACTTTCAATTTTACATGAAGTCAGTGGTAAAATTTCCAGAGACTTCTAACACTAGTGCACTAAAAAGTATGCTAAATAATAAATGGCTCCATAGTGCTATAGCAAATTTCTAGCCACAGAGCAACATCCACATTTGAATAAGTGAAAGAGGAAAACAGGAAGAAGAGTGCAGATAGAAAACATGAGCGTCCACAACGCACCAGTGAAAAATGCATAAATAAAGTGTTGCATCACCAACACTCAGACACAGTAAATCACTTTAAGTGCATCAATTCGTGGAAAATCATATACCAGAAAAACATAGTTGGTGAGAATCTAGAGCCAGTTTTTCACAGTCATCCATCAACAAAAATCATTCATCTTTTAAAAAAGAACTGTTTAATTTATCTGAAGGGAAATGGGCTTTGTTGCAGTTTCCTGAACATATGGCTCAGCTTAGGTTAGCTGTAAACATTGAGAGGCAAATGCTTTGTAAGTTAAATCACATGCACGCTGTCAGTTTCCTTATTAAAGTGTCAGATAAAAAAATCAAAATGGCAATCAATACATCAAAAGCAGAGTATTTATGGACAAAGAGTCCTGTTTTGTGTTAATTAACTTCTCAAAAACCTGTGCCATCAGTCATCATCAAACAGTTTTTTTTGAAAGCTTCTTGTCTGATGATTTTTTTGTGCATACTTAAAGGATACTCTTTAGCAACAGCTCAATACACTTAACTGTGGTCATCAAATGCAACCACAGGGATCCAAAGATGTTGAAATCTATATTTAATAATTTGCTTAGCCTGAATTAGTCTCCACTGATCTTTTTTCTCTGTTGTCTTTCCATATGCAGTTTTTCTGGGGTACACATAGCCCAGATGATTGAAAATAGCAAGCAGCACTCTGAGGTGGCTTATTCATTAACTTTGTTGACACAGACTCACAGGTGGGCATATGATATAGCCTGCATGTATGTGTGTGTATGCTTCAGTGTGTGTGTGTGTGTGTGCTGACTGAGGGGTTGTTCATAACTGCTGACTGACCTGTGATATGGGCTGGTTAACGTAGACCCATCCAGTGACAGGATTGACCTGCAGGTACTCAGGCGGCTCCAGGGACATGGAGTAAGTGATGGCCGCATTAGTGCCAAAGTCGTCATCATGAGCTGCCACACGGAGGAAACTGGTACCGACCAAAGTGTCTTCTCTCAGAAAGTCTACATGGGATGGAGAGTAGAAATATGTGAATCTAAGGGCAAGACTGAAAGGTCAAGCACATATGGTGTTAAGGAATGTTAGTTATAATGGAAAAAAATCTAGGTTATTTACCAACTTATTTGTGTGTCTATTTCCAATTTTCTCACAAATATGCAATTCATTAAGCAGTGAGAAACTTGGACCTGAATAAATTTTAACCAACACTTACACTCATAGCGCAAGTTCTCAAACTTTGGGCTATTATCATTCTGGTCAAGTATTTGGACGGTAAGCTGACAGATGCCGATGAGCGGCTCCTCCGCCCAATCAGTGGCCGTTACTGTAATAGAATATTCTCTCTGTCGCTCCCTGTCGAACCGCCGAGCTGTCACAATCACTCCTGTTAATACAGAACAAAACATGCACACATGAATACATATATATATTCATCCATCCATTCACTAATTCTCCTATTTACCCATCTATGCATGATTTCTCCCATCTATCAATCAATCCATTCGACCATCTACCCATAAATCAAGAAAATAAGTAAACAACTATAAATTTATTCTGAGTAAGTCAAGCATTCCTTTAAGTATAGTGACTTCATTATCAAAGCTCGAGATATAGAAAACAAAGTAGAAACCCGAGAGGAAATAACTGGCAGAATAACATGTTAAATCCACGTGTTAGGACTTCTGAACAACTTGTCTATTTGCCTTTGGCTTTATTATAGAGAACCATTTTTACATACTGGCTAGTCATGCTGAGCTTTGCCCTATTAATAAAAAACGATGATCGATAGAAAGGTTTTGGCATTTGATTTCTTGAAAAAAAAAAAGCAATTTAAATTATGAGAACATTTCCTCTTCTCTCATTTGGGACATGAGTGACCATTAGAGATGGCAATTACCATTTTATGTATCACTGTCTACCTACAGTAAATTTTGTGCTTCTTGTAATTGAGACCTATTTTAGCCCAGGCAATCCGTGACCGCTCTACCTGTGTCTGGATGAATTCTGAAGGCAGGCATAGCGCTGTCTCTGTGCATTAAGCCATATTTGACTTTTCCATTTGCTCCCTCATCTGCATCCACAGCATGCACTTGCAACACAAAAGTCCCCGTTGGCTGATTCTCCAGCACTGAAGCCTGCTCACGATATTGCTGGCACTGAGATGGAGAGAGGGAAGTGAGGAGAAAGAAGTAAAGACACACAAACACAAAAATAATTTAAATATTTACTATTCTAATATATATACATATTTTCAAATAATATGACTATATTGTTAGAATATGTTACATTAAGAAAAACACAGGGGTAGAGGGTATGCAACAAGATGTAAAAGTTCAAGATACAATAGGCTGCAGCTATGAAAATGAAAACATTTCAGCTGATTTCACTTGAAGAGCCAGCAGTGAACAGATTTATCTTAGCCGAGAATTCAATCCATTCACCCTAATGAACATATGCCCCAGATAAAGAGCTGCTCTCTGGAGTCTTTCCTTTTTGAAATTAGACATAAATGCTAGCTACTCTTTCAATAGAATGGCCATGAAAAAAGAAAAACAATAGACGAAGAGGTGCAAGAGCAAAACAGAGATGAATCAAAGGATGTGAGGAAGGAACAGAAGGAAGGGTTCATGATGGAACAGACAGCAAGGCCTGTAGATAGCTGTATGCCAAAACATCATAATATCAAACACTAATAGCTAACAGCATGCTAGTCATGATGGTTCTGAGGCGTTAATTGATATTGAAACACAACAAGGTGCAAAGACCTCAGGAGATCCAATTCTGCATTGGTAAGTCACATGCCGAAGTTCAAGCCATTCCCAATTAAAGAGGAAGTTTGTTGAACAGGTAAAGTATATTGTGATGATATTGCATTTTTTTTCTGTAAATTAATTGAAATCCCAATGGAGCGCCTAAAGATAGTGTGGGTGTGCAGGCTAATCAGAACTCTTGGGAAAACAGAGAGGAGAGACGAAGGCCAGTGAAATGAGAACACCGGGGCAAAAACATAGAACTGAGGAGTGGGATGACGAGCGGGAGAAAGGACTAATAAATAACTCAAGAGAGGATGAGACAGACAGGCAGATGAGACAAGTATGTATCAATGTTGTGTAAGCCTATTTTTCATTTTAAGTAAAACAACTCACAGAAGGATTTTGGTTGAATTAAAAAAATGTATATGAATGGTTGGATATTTCTAACTACTATGCATAGTGTTTTTTTTTTCTCAGCCTAAGATTTTAACTGCTTACATATTTGTACAGTAAATATGTAGCTGAGGCCAGCAGCTTGTTAGCATAATGCAGCATAAAGACAGGGGGAAGCTGCTAGCCTGGCTCTGGTGAAAGGTATTTAAAACCTGCAGTCATTTCCTGGAATCACCTGAGGTTACCTGAAACTGGATCCATCTGGGAAAGAGTGCTGCACATCGTGCACAGACTTTGTTTTACATACAATTACATAATATGTTAATAAGTGAGCTCTGGAAATGCTGGTACATGGACTTTTTAACCTTGTAGTGCATTAAAGCTAGCTGTTTCCTCCTGTTTACAATCTTAATGACAACTTAAGCCAACTGGCTGCTGGTGGGGAAAGTAATTCATCTTCTCATGTAAATTTAAGCAAGACAGCAAACAAGCATTTTCCACCAGTGTTTAACATTTTCCCTTGAAACCAGCTAAAAATTTATTACAGGGAAAATAATGAGTTTCATTTTCCTAAATGTGGCCATTCTTGAGTCAGGCTTACTTCTCATTGTTACCTTAGTTTTGGCTTATGAGAATAATACTCAGGTTGAAAAATATCAGAGTCTCCCTTTAAATAAGGTCCTCACCTCCTCAAATACAGGTTTGTTGTTGTTGACGTCATCAACTCCAACGATGACACGTGCAGTAGAGAAGAGAGGGTGTGGCCCACCTGATGCGTTGTCATCTGTGGCCGTCACGTTCAAGACATACTCCACGCCTTGAAGCTTGGGCAGGGGAGTGGAACGGAGACGGATCAACCCTGCAAAGACCACAGACCCAATAAATGGCACACACCAAAACATGGCACCTCCTCACATAGTAAATGCTGCCATTCTGTTGGCTATTAAGCAGGATGTTACTGCCATTGTGGCCTTGTGTGGTGAAGGATGTGCCAACAATAAAAACTGAACTAGAAGTAAATGCCAACTGGATGTTGTTGTCTTTTAGATTGGCAGTTAGATGGCTTGTGGTGAAAATCCAGAATTTCACAGATAGGTAAAAACATCTGATATGCAGACTAAATCCAGAAACCAATTTCACAGTGGTGATTTTGTCATATTTCTAATCTAATAAATGCGCGTTCTCCTCCAAAGACGTCCATCCAGCTCCAGCACTTGAGCAAAAACATAAAGTAGTAAGTGACTCAAGTCAGAAGTTAACCAGGCTCAGCAGATGCCTATTAGCTGTTCCTTACTCCCCTCTTTGTCCGCTCTCATGTAACAGTCAAGATCAAAGGTGGGATAAAAGGATGCAACATCTGAGTCAACATCTTTCTCGTCAACAGTAATACAAAAACACCAGAGGCTGCAGGACGAACAAGCAGCCTGTGATGTGGGGAAAACTCATTGAAGTGAGAGCATCGGGAGGTTTTTTATTCTCTTGTTGTGTTTCTATTCATCTCTTTCAATGCTCCTGATTAAAGACAACACAGCATGCTGATACACACAGATGCGCGTGTCTGACTTTCTTCTCTCCCAATTTACTTGTGATCCCGGCTGCCCGCAGAGCAGAGAAGCTCCTAGCTCCTAATGACAATGCGTGACGTTGACAGCACTGCACCACTACATTAAAATAAGTGAACTGTGGAATGTGCATAGTAATTCTTCCAGCTTAAATGTCAACCTTGTTTACAAATGCGACATGAGCTCCAGCAGCTATTCAATGAGCCAGCACTTTTCTTATACATTAAATAGGAAGCTGTACAGTCGTATTCCTGAACCCAAAGGATATCAGCCTTAGCATTTGCTTGCTCCGAGGATACACAGAAAGGGTGGAAAGGAATATAAAAAGATGACACAAAAGAGAGAGGAGCTGGCAGGGCGCAGCCTGAAGATTGCGAGCTATGATAGAGCAGTTGTTGTGAAATTGAATTGAAAGGGTTGGGTGACAAATGTCACAGCGATTGCCACTGGTTTCGGATCAAAGGGTAAATAAAAAAGATAAACTGTGCAGTCACCAGTGCTAGAAAGCTCAGACACATGACGAGCACATTCCTCTCCCTACCTGCAAAAAAAAAAAAAAGGAAAAAGCAAATGTGGAAATTTCCTAAATAATGTCATCATTTATATTTATGACCCCGGTAATAGAAAGAGCGGCACTCATATTGAAATTACAGCTTTTAATAACAACTCTCAATGCATTTCCACATCGACTTTGAAAGTAGAGGGCGTTCATTCTACAGCGCTGAAGCAGGAATGTATAAGAGAAAATTGAATGTGTGATTTGACAGAGAGCCTGTCAATTAGATTAAGAGCTGCAAATGTGAAGTCTGGTTGGAAAAAAAAAATTAAAAAGTATCACCTTTCTGACTGTCAATGACAAAGTTTCCGTCTTCATTGCCTGCTGTTATGGAATAGATTATACCATCACCATCCGGGTCTTTGGCCAGAACTGTGGCAACGAGGGTGTTTGGGCCGGCATCCTCAGACACAAACGTTCGATATCTGCAGAGTTTAACAAGAACGGAGAAAATAAAAATACACACATGGAAGTCAATGATAGAAACACACATAGACAGCAGATACAAATCATTTACACAATCCGAAGCATCAGCGGGCTGATTAGACTTATGGTTGTGGCTTTTGCTTGTCTCTATGATTTAACCTATCCTCTTAGCTGGCCAGACTAGAGACAGATGATAATGTCTACTGGGATGTTGAAGTCATTGAACAAATAGTGCTTTCACACACACACACACACAGCCCACTGTGGGCCATTTGATCCAGTGCCTTTTAAAATGTAAACAGTGATTTGCTTGCTCTGTGGTGCTGGGCAGCGAGATGCCCAGCGAGACACAGAAGACTGATATACCACCGTGGTACAAAGCACAATGGGGTGGAGATGAACTGCTTGACTTGGAGGACGTGGAGATGAAGAGAAATGGAAAACAGAGCAAAGGCGAGGGAGAGGTGCAGGTGACAAAAAAGAAGGTTGGCACTGAAGTGACAGGTAAAGTGATATGTGGAGGTGAGAGACAAGCGAGAGGAGCGGGAAGAAAGAGGAAGACTGATGGAGAGAGAGAGAGGGGAGTAGGTTGTAAGAGGGGGCGGTGTTCTCACAGAGTTTGAGTTGATTCGTCAGCAGAACTCATCCCCTGTGAGATTTTGAGCTGTATCCTCTTTTCATGTGTGTGTGTGCGTGTGAGTGTGGATCTATGTGTGTCAGGAGCAGGAAGGGGGGGCCTGGTCTGTAGTGAGAAGTCAGAGAGGTGATTGATGGTTTACAGAAGAACGCTAGAACCCTGATGGGTGATTCATCTCAGCCAGTCGCAGCAGTCTCCGTGGCAACATGAGTGACCTGTAATCTGTCACCCGGCTCGGAGGCCACTTCTCCGCAGCTCTGCGGGATGAGACATACACACTCCTTCTTCTCTTTGTCCTCAAGTATCTCCTTACATCACACTGGACTCAGAAGTTCAGTCAGAGTAGGCCTGTCTGTCTGTCTGTCTGTCTGTCTGCCCGTCTGTCTGTCTGTCTGTCTGTCTGTCTGTCTGTCTGTCTGTCTTTCTGCCGGACCGCTTGTCCAGACATTTGCATTTTTGAAGCCCCTCTGGCTGTCTGTCCCTCACTTGAATTACTTTTAGCTTCCTGACAGCTCATACAGATGTCAAGTGAGAGGACATGCCATGAAACATTAGGCTGTCTGCTCAAATGATGGGGTTCAACAAAATCCAGTCTGTTTTTCAATTACTCTGATTAAATTCATAAACATCACAATATCCGTTGTTCTACATGTGCATGCCTGACCTTGTGCTGTTTTTAGCCACTCTGTGCTCGCAGCACTTATCTACATCTCAGTAGGCCACAGTATGATGAAGCGCCCAACACATTCTCCCTGGCAAAATGAGTGAATTTCTAACTATCTGTCTGCTGGTCTGAGGAGAGCATTTGTCTGACTGCCGACAGGCTTCTCTGTTTATCTGCATATCTGACTGGCTGTCTCCTGTCTACTCCCCGTGCGTGTTTTGGTATTCTCCTCTTGCTTGCCCTGCAACCATGTTTCAATGAGTTTTTTCTCCTCAGTCTTATGTTTGTCTCTTGCTGCATGTTTGTTGGGCTCTGTGTCTAGACACCCACCGAGACTGACACCTGACAAAGCAAAGGGAGCGAGTAACAGAGGTATGCAACAGTCCTCTGTGAAGGTCATTGAAACATGACTGACAGGACAACCGGCTCACTCGTTTGGGGGAATAAATGCAGCGGAGCTGCAGTGACAGTTGCTGCCCACCCACTCACACAGCTTTGCCAAAAAGGCGGTCGAGGACACACTGGATTGCATCCACATGTCAGTCTACTGCATACCTTTAGAAAAGGCCAAAAATAAACCCCAGCAAATGCCCTGTGGAGGCTCTGTTTTACCACTTTAATGAATAAGAGACATTTTTAGCAAATCACCAGAAGTTTTCATGAAAGTAACAATGTCACACTCTGTTTGTGATTAATGTGTGAGAAGTGAGTAACAGGTTGCTTTGATGCCAGATTGTGGTGATTAAAACCCCTTAAAAAATGAAACTGAGTTGGTGTTAGCGGTGGTTGTGGTTTGTGCTGTTAATGCAAGTTGGCCATCATTTGTTGGACTCCTCACATCAAATATTACTGCGATGAATGGCCTGAAGGGTGGGTCTGTGATGTGTGATGTAACGACCTATATATCTGTGATTCAACCACCTTTTCTACTCAGAAAGCTAATTTTTGATATAATAAGATGAAAAAAAATTGCTTATACAAGACAGAAGCAATGCAGCATAACAAGTGATCTTGAGTTTATGCATTAGAAGAGCCTTGCAAATAAACTGTTTTTGTAATCTAAGGCAACATTTACATGCAACAAGACTCACCTACATTTAATATGTTTTGTAATAGCTTATTGATCCACTCAAAGCATATTTTGTGTCTTCTGTTTGCACTTTTATATTCCAATATATTCTAGATTTTGGATCCTAATTATTTTCAATAATTACATCAGTATCAGCTTTCCCTTAAAGCTCACATCTTGGTAATGATTTTATAGTTGTGTGGTTGTGGGGTTTGAGGCAGAAATGAGAGTAGACTACCATTGATTTAAGATGGCATCTCAGATGGCACCCTAAGTGTTACGCTCCAATAATTATCTTACTTGTTCAGTTTTTTTTGCCCTTGTCACTAGAGCTTTATGCAAGTAATGTAAAAGCACTGTCAAATTCCTTAAATGTGCATAGTTTTTTTGTATTATTTTCATTGTATTTTGGTTTTAACTTTTTAAAAATTACATTTTTATTTAGCTTAGTTAGTTTTAGAGTGTGCTTATTGGATTGATTTTAGTTTCAGTTTTTCAGAAAGAATTAGTTTTGGTTTCTATACATTAAGTTTTAGTTTTACAGTAGCTTTTTTTTTCTGGACTTATAGGGTGTCAGGAGTATGTAGCTACTTACAGACACAAGAGACAAATGCAAAATGCCCTTTGAATGGACTTGAGTCAAATGCGTGTTTATGTCATATGTATGAGAAGCATAAAAGGGCTAGATGACAGGATTTAAATGATGTGCAATAATGTGTTGCAAAAATAAAATAAATGGCCCTAAATGGGAAAAATGATGAAGGGGATTAGGGTTTTATGAAAAGAATTTACACACACTTTGTAAACATAAGCAATAAAGCTACTCACAGAGGCTGGGAGAATTCAGGGGCCTCATCGTTGATGTTTGCCATCCTCACACGGACCGTTGCAGTGCCAGAGTGAGGCTCATCCCCGCTGTCCACGGCAACCACCACAAATTCATACAGATGGTTAGGCCTCTCATAGTCCAGCCGGCCCGCAGGGAAAACAGTCCCATGAGGTGAAATGCTGAAGTCCGGGCTCAGCGTGTAATAGGTGAGCTCAGCATTTAACCCTGAGTCACAGTCCGTTGCCAACACTGACAAGGAGGGGGGGAGATATCACACTATGACCATCAATTTACAGTTTATCGAAATATGCAGTGATGAGATGGCATCGGCTGATGAATATGTTGACATCTGTGTAGATCATTATCTCTTTATGGCCTTTCTAAACATGTAATACATCACAAGCTGTGACAGCTACAATTACAGGCACATAAACAGCACTGTACCCCTCTAGCATTACAAACATCATTTGCAAAAATGAGCTTTAAGACAGAGAAAAGACCCAGTGAAATGAGCGGGCTGTATTTCCTGCCGAGTGTTTGAAAATGATTTGATTCTGAGGTAATTACGCAGTAAAAACTACACAGCAACAGCCACAAATATTGACCCTTTTGGTTGCAAAGTTAATTTAAGTCTAAGTTTGGTGAATTTTACTGTTTCATACAAAGCCCCTCAAGCTTATAACACTTGCATATTGCATATTCGTTTGATGTGTTCATTTCCTATGTGTCAAGCATCCGCAGCAGCAGCAGCCTGCGCATCTCAGTTCTCCGTTCTCCTTCCATCTCCGTGTCTTGTAATATAGCTTCAGACAGCCAATTTACAATACACTCTTTGTATAATGTCTGCATTATGTGATCATGATTCATTGAGAGTTAAAGAATTGTAGTCGTCTATTTCATTTAAACCTCATGGTCACTAGTGCTTCAGAGTTTTAACTATGGATTATTCAGACCCCTTTTATGATTAACCTCATTGAATAAAGAGGAAGTGATAGCCTCATTCTAAAGTATTCGTCTGTGCCTTTGGACAGTAATATGTAAGCTGATGGGCTAATAGAAAACTTAATGATTTCATGAGTAAACTATGCAGACATCAGATTAGGAAATAACTCTTCTTCTTCTTCTTTTTCCTTTTTTAACATTTCTGTGGCATCCTGCACTTCTCAAGTCTTACATTTTCATGGTGCATCAGCTACAGTCTATTTGTAGTTTAAAGATCTAACTTTCTTATTGGTTGCTCTTTCTTCACTCTCTCAACCTTTGATCCCCCCACCGCTGAGTTCCTTTTTGCTGTACTGGTTGTTTTATTTATCTATTTTTTTTTTTTTGATGCATTGGTTTATATTGGGTTCCATTTTCTCCTGCTGTTGGCTCTGCTGTGCCAACATTTCCTACCACTCCAGGCTGTGTATTTCAGCATTTTCAGATTAAATTTGCTCCATTTTTCTCACCTAGTATCCAGCAGAAACAATCACCCTGTCAGATATTTTCCCTACAAGTAACCTATGGTGGCCTGTATAGCACTGTACAGAAATCCAACAGGTGAAGAAACATTTGAAAAGAACTAAACTGTGAACAAGACAAAATGCGAAAAACAATTCTTCTAAGAAACCGGGCTGTGTTTTTCTGAATATTCTGTCATTTTTGCCTTGAACCACTGTTCATTTTTTTGAATCAAAGCATGTGAGACTGAGGTAAATTCTCAAATTCTGATGAAATTCTTTTCTGTTGAAGAGCAGTGGCTTAATATTGTGGCAGTTCTAAAGAAACTAATCAATAATACTTACCAAACAAATTAAAAGATAAACTTTTGTACAGCACATTTTTTACACCTTAACTGGCACAATATGTTTCTTCAAGGTTTGTATTTCTTGCAAACATTTTTCCCACTAATGCTAAGCACTAACAATGGCTATACATACACCTTCCCCTTCATAGTCTTTCATAAATGCCCTATATCCACTGCACCTATAACCAGTCTGCTATATATAAATACCTCGCTTGTTTGTACTTCTTAAGCGATTAACAATCATCTTGGGTGGGTGCTATGATGGCCGCTTGCAAAGCAGTAACACGCAGGTGGCACATGGGTACATGACAGCCAGTTCAAGTTAAAGCCTGAGTCAACATCTGGTGCATAAAGCTTTCCTCATAACTGATCATTATGAATAGCCTCAAGCAGTAGCAAACAAATTGACATGTAGTTATTTATGTGTATATGATAAATCAAAACAAACGCAAGGCGTCTGTGTAGCAGCTAGTCTAGATGATTGTAATTGACAATGTGATTACAGAACTGAAAGATTTATTATTTTCTCTGTGGACGCAAAAATGCATTTATTATATGTTGATAAGCTGACACAACTCAAAGTTTGAGCAGCAGCTTTGGCTTTTTGCTGGAATACATTGTCTGTTTTTCTGTAGAAAAAGTTACTTCATGGATAGTTTCCTTCTGTGCCTCAGAATGAAACAGATGGATGTGAAATATGGGGTCAGAGGAGTCTCACCCTGCAGCAGGGATGTTGCCGTGGTTACAGTCTCAGGGACTCCATCCACAGTGTAGATGGACTGGAGGAACTCTGGGACACAATCATTCTCATCCGTTATCAACACCTGAACCTGATTAGTGCCAGTTTGATGGGATAAGTGCAGAGAAGAGGAAAAGTAGAGCAGAGAGGAGGAGTGCAGAGAGGAGAGGAGATGGGAGGAGAGAAGACGAGAGAATACAGAAAAGATCAATGTAGAAGAATACAAATTAGTCTCTCTTTAATAACCCTCAAATCCAGCAGACAACCGTGTGAAATTTTCTGTACAGGAAGCTGACCCCAAAAACTTAATCTAAATTGCATTTTTTAGTTTCTCCTGTTGCCAGTTCGACACATCCTTTATCTTCTACTTCATGATTTTCCTAAGTCAAAAATAGAAAATGTTCTGAGCATGTGTGTGTTTGCGACAAAGGCCCTTAGCCGCACTCCGCCCTACAAGCTCCCTGTCACCGCTGTGTGTAAAGTGTGAAGTGACAGCTGAGTAATAGTCCTGAAATAGCTGGGATAGGTTTCCCAGTCTCCATCCCCTACTCCTCAGCACGCAGCTGAGCAGAGGAGATTTTGCCTGCAAATCTGTGGTAAGAAGTGAGTGCCTGACATGATAATTGGGTAACAAAATCTCTGAATTAATAATTTAAATGATACTGAATTCATGAATAGTTTATCTGGAAATACTCGTTTGTGAATGAAGTTTTCAGATTTTTAAGTTTTCATGTGCCCCAAAGAGGGTTCTATATTTTTACACAGTTAGGCTCCAGATCACAGTCTCGACATAAAGCACTTGCTGAGGCAGAAAAACAGAAGGGTGAGGCAAACAGCAATAAAAAAAAAAAACAGGAAAAATAAAATCACTTTGGCCCTCGGTCCACTTGTTAAAATCTCAAAAACCATTCAGCCATGCCATTCCTGTACACAACCACAAATTCCCCTGCTTCTCCGCTGTGATTATCGCCCAGCAGTGTGATGTCACAAAGGTCAGCGCTGAGATCAGATCATTGCTGTTAATGCAGCCTTGTCAGCCACATAACATTTTAAGGTGAAAGCTGGTCTGTCTGAGAGCTTTCTGAAGGTCCGGTGGGAAAGCACAATTCAGCTGTAAGAGTAAAACCTTGTGAGGTGGATGCAATAACAAAATCTCAGAGGACCTTAGCTGTGCGCTTAGTTGGTTGGTGTGCATGACCCTTTTATGACTCATGTTTAGCTAATGGTATCACTCTCATATCAAACAAACCTCTGCGGCAGTGCTGAGGCTGCCGGCCTCCTCGCTGCCTCGCACCATCAGCAGGTAGCGTCTCTGGTCGCTCTCATAGTCGAGCGTTCTGGTCAGACTGATCTCTCCCGTCTCCTGCTGGATGCTGAAAAGGCTACTGGGATTGATCAGCAGACTGTAGCTGACAGGCTGCTTCTGGAAGGAAATGGCAAACACCACCAGGAAGCTGCCAAACAAAGGGAAAGTGATTAAAAGAAACGAAAGGGATTCTGTACCATTTCATTTTAGCTGAACACATGTTAACTGAATATCGAAATCCTCTTTCCCTACATCAGCACTGCGCTATAATGAAATCAATTACTGTACGGCCCATTGACTATGTGCTATAAACCGGGTCAATCAGTACTTGTCAGTTCTATGTTATAATGTCTCTGATATTATGCAGATATCAATGTTTATTTATACGGCTAAGAGAGTGTGCATTCCTTTCATGGTGCGTGATGATAATTTGTTAATTTACAGTTGAGTGAGCTGCTGTGACCAAATAAATATTCATCAACTTAGGTCTCAACAGGTAGAATTTGTAAAATGGACACCTAAGGCATGTGTGTTTCTGCATGGCTGAGTTAGTTATTCTAAGACTTGTTCTTGCAGAGACAAATACACATGCATTTCAGTTTTTAAGCATTGCAAATGAAGGCTATTGTAAAGTGATGTTAATCAAATACTGTAATTTGATCAGCGAGTATTCATGTCTGTATTGATCCTAGGGTTTGGCAATTTACAATTTACAATTATACAAGAAGTTATCAGTCAGTTAAATACTTAGATTGTTCTTCTTTATACTGTATTCTTCATCTTTATACAATGACATCTCAGTGTGCAATTGATTCAAAATGAGAATCTGAAAAATAGTGTTTGGTGATAAACACATGGAAACAAATCACTTTGTTTACAACAACTGTTTAATCACAAGAAAAGACTTCAGAAAATTATCACATTATTGCAATTTCTATTGAAAAGCCAAAATCCTTTCACACAATGTTGGAAATTCCAAAAGAAAATAATAGAAAACATTATTTTTTTCCCTTTATCACACAGTTCCACATCATACCTGACACAAGAGAGAAAATTAACTTTGTACTCACGGCTGTCCTTCAGGTGTGTTCTCTGGTATGGAAATAGCGTAGCTAGCGTTGGTGAACTGTGGTGCTCTGGCCCCCGCCACTACAGAGAGCATGGCAGGGACACTGCGGCTGCCCAGGCCATCAAGAGCCACCACACTTAACAAGTACTCTCTGTCCCTCTGAAGCACCAGCCCTGTGGTCACCACCTGGCCGCTCCTCTTGTCCACTGCAAAGCAGCCATCGCCGCCTGCAGGGAAATACAATTACATTATTTTCTAACACTGAATTCAAAACAATTCATTGGCTGAATACTAACTCAACCTAACTGATAGCTTGAATACCAACTCAGAGCTGTTTTCCAAATGGCTCTTTGAATAGGTGATTCTGTCTTGCTGGGTTTGCTGACCGAAGGCCAACAACACACGAAAAAAAACAGTGATTCATGTTCAAATTACCATTTAAATGTAATCTTTCTCTGAAATTCTATTATTTGTCAAAACATATCTACAGTGTGGGCATGAATACATTTTTTTTATCTTACAAACTGGGTATATTTAAATGAAATGTTTGTAACAAAAAAGAAGGGTTTGACTTGAAAAATAATAAAACAATTTTTGCTTCAACCAAAGCTTCTTGATAGTTTGATCCATGTTTACCATACACTTATCATTTTAGTCAAGCTGTAAGCAGGCCTGGCAACACTGGACAGCATGCAATTTCAACCCAAATAAACTTTAGGCAGAGTGGTGTGAACTTGAAAATTGAGCTTGGAGCTTTTTTTTATGTTAAGTTGCAAACAAATATCAGAAGTGTTGCTGCTTATTTGCACTTACTCTCTAGTCTTCATATCTCCAGATTTCCTGTCATGTGTGTGACATTTCAAACCACAATGGCGTGACATGCAAAGAGTTTTTTTGCTACTTAGCAAACAATGCCTGGGAAAAAGGGGCAAAATATGGGAATAAAATATAACAAAGAGTGTCCCAAGAGCACATTCTGGCTCTAAGTAAGTTGCATTGTTTGAAGTGTCTTGATCTCCTTCTTGTTTTCTTGACATAGAAACACCTTTTGCCCCAATTATTCCTACTGAATGATTATTCTTCCTTGTCATAATTCACCAAACAACACTGCCTAGCTGAAGTTCCCATCAATCATGAAAGACAGATTTCTTGTGGACTTTGTTAAAGGGAGTGAGGTGGAGCTGAGCTGATAGAGATTGACTTTAAGATGTCACTCTTTCATCCATATTGACACGTCACTGAGGCATGCTGAAAGAAGATCAGATAGAGCAGTGTATCATCAGTACAGCAATGGAAAGAAAAAGATGTGAGTGGATAATAACCAACCAATGGAACTGGTGGTGCATAAGAAAAGGCATCCAAGCACCAATCTTTGTGGAACACCAGTGAAGAGGAAGTGATGTGCAGACTCTTTCCTTGCCATCCACCACTGAGCGATCACCAAATAAGTCTGACTCAAACCAAAGTAGAACTGCACCCAAGATTTCTTGCTTTGATAGGGTGGACACAATTTGTTGGTTAACCAAAGGTCAAAGGGCACCAACAGAAGATAAGGCAAATAGTTATTAACAAGTCAAACTCTGAAAACCATCTCCACCTGCTAGAAATTCAAACTGTGAAAATCACTAATGGACTCTCTCATCCCTTGAACAGCCTCTGCCCAATAAATCTCTTGCTTTCACCTGCTACATGTATGATTTATTAGACTAGCTACCAGTCTTCTAGCTTGCATCAGATGACAGGTACATGAAGCAGTGAATGATAGACATTAGCTGTGCTCAATCTACTAGGCTACTGCATATTTAGTTCAGGTGGAGTGAGAAACTACTTTCAAACACTGAAGGGTTTATATTTGGATGAAGGGCCCACAGAATAATTGTGATTGTACATTTGGATAACAAAGAAGAAAAAAAAATGCTGAGAACAAAAAATATGCTTTTTCTTTTATTTCAAGCACAATATGAGTTTTCTTATAAACAAGTTTTCATTTTTTTTTTGTTTCTTACAAAATGTATTGTTTATGTCCTTGAGGTCTACAGTGAATGCACTTCCTTCCTCATGAGGCCTTTTAAAACCTTATTTTTCAAATATCTGCAAGACCTAGATCTCCCTAAAAAAATGATCTATTTTTAAATGAGATGAGTGATTAAAAAAAAGGCTATAGACTATTTTGGAACATGCATTGTTTGAATAACATTCATTTTAGTTATCAGCAGCCTTCTCTGCACTTTTTTCTATGAATGCATTACTACTGTTACTGCTATTTTTTGGGCATTTCTGTCATGTGTTACATTCTTTGCACAAATGTAATTAACACACAACAGAGGGATGCTCATTAACAGCACTATCACTGGCTAAACAACACCTGAGAAATAAAACAACACCACCCTGACAAATCTCATTAAAGGATCCGCCAAACAATGCATTAGTCTCTCAGTACTTCTTGGCTTTCCAGGTCTGTCATGAGTTCTTCACACCAAACCCAGTTTTTAAATGGGAATGACTCAAAATGTGGCATGTTCGTGATATGTAAGCAGTGGTGTGACTGACTGATTTATATGGACGAGGGCATAGAGGAATAGACTGCATCAGGCTGCATATACACAGAAAATCAATGTTAATAGATCCTTTGATTGTATTTTCATGGGGCTATTAACAAAATGAAAAATAACGAATATCACAAAAAATACCTTTCATAAAAAGTGCAGAAGTTCTTGTCCTTTTGTATTCATTTGCATAAAGGAGCAGTTCACTCACCACACAAACTCACCCAACTCATGCACCAGCTAGTTCACTGCCACTCACCAACCTGCATCATTACCTTTGCTTAAATCCCCACCATCATCTACCTAAATTTGTGCTTCTGCATTGAGTGTGAAACAAACCACAGCCTCAACACTGAGTATATTTGCTGATTATAATTCTGTACTTGTCAGGCTGCAGAACCTTTACATGAAAATGAATATTTCTGCACAGTGGTTTTGCTTAAATTTAAGTTATCCTGTGGATTATCTGACCACTAGCTGTGCTACAGAGCAATGTCTTCGCAAGTGGTTATTCTTTTAGTTTGTATCATGAATGTGATTCACGCTCTGCCGTTGGCTTCACACTTTCCCACAGATTGACATTTGGAGGCACTAACACACCAACAAATGTGTCAATGTGCCAGGAGCAGTGAAGAAGGCGTCTGCTAGAACGCAAACATGGCTCCAAACCGTGCATAATTTAAATATTTGAAAAGGGAGCTTTACAAATTTTTTATGGGAAAGAAAATGCATTCAACACATGCAGCGGTCCTGTGGAATAAAAATAGTGTGTAAACAGTAAATAAAACTTTATTTGTTTACAAGAAAAACGCCACAAGGCACCTTTAAATAAAAGATCCTCTTTACTGTACTGTTTAATATTTAAGGATTGGGTCAGACAGGCTGACCTTGGCTCATCAAGACGCCGGCTACAATCATCCTCTTGAGGTCTTAAAGTTAAGCCAAGGATAAGGGGGGCACATTAAAGTGAAATCTTCAAATGGGGTTTAGGTCACTTTGAAGGGAAACTATGTGGAGTGTACAAGCTTTTAAAAGTTATGTCTCACTGCTTACAAGAGTCCTTAGCATTGCCATATAAACCATGGTTACCTTGTGGTAATTGTGGTTTGTCGCACATCAGGGAGTCGTGCTGTAGACTAATGTGAGCCAAGGGGGAGTTGGTAATGTTTTGTAAAAACCCCTTTGGTAAGATTAGCACATCCCCCCATCTCTGACATGCCAGTAAACCTCTATCCCCTCAACCACCAGGGGGTCTACTACTGTGGCAGATTTCCAACAGCACACTGTGTGTTTTTGTGTGGAAGTGGATGCTTGTGGAAGTCTGTGTGTGTGTGTGTGTGTGAAGCAGAGAGAAGCAGACAGATAGACAAGAGTGCCTGATAACTGCGTAAACAAATGTGTGAAGGCCTCTGGCTGTTTGTGTGTGATTGTGTCTGTAGGAGAGAGAGAGACACACACAGAGGCAGAGAGAGACAGGGTGACAAAGAGACAGAGAAACTAATGGACACCTAAAGAGTGTATGAATGCATGAATGAATGTGTGAACGCCTGTGGCTGTCTGTTTGAGCGACTTTGCTGATGTCTGACTGGTTGTATTTATTTCCAAGGCTCTACAGCCTGTCAAACTATTTTAACAACAACGCAGTCTATTTTAATACCACTTACCTCCTATACATCTCCTGTGAGTGTTAGTGTGTGAGTGTGTGAGTGTGGGTGAAGAGCAGAAAGCTTACCATCCGACAAAAAGTATTCCATGGCTCCACTCTTGCCCTCATCCCCATCGTGAGCCTGAAGCTGGTAGACAAACGTTCCCACTGGGGCCTCAGGGGACACTACAGCCAGGTAAGGGTACGGCTTCATATTCCACTCAGGCACGTTGTCATTGACATCAGTGATCTTCAGCTTCACCTTGTTCAGGTACCAGTCTGGGCCTGGGGGAAAGTGCAGAGATAGTGACGGAGCTGTGGTTACTGAAAGTGACAGCTGTCATGTAACCGTGTGTGTATAGGGGAGACAAGCAGCCACGGGAATCAACGAACAGTGAGTCAACCGAGGGTACAGGTATGTGAGACATAAATCCTCTCCAGCAGATGGTAAAAAGTAATACTGGAGGATTAGAATAAATCTAAGTGATTCTTGTATCTGCAATGTAGAACTGATACCCGTATATTCTCCATTTGAGTCAGGATTTTGGTAAAAGCTAATTACTGCACTGTCTTTAGCATTGAGATACACCACAGCTGCCAGGTTTGGAAGATTATTGAACTGGATGTCAAGAGGGCTTGTTAGGACACATGGTGGAGGTTGGTGGATGTGACGTCATCAATCCATTCATTCCAAACCAGGTTCCCAAACACCCAGGTTCCCATGGGAGACAGACTTAGCCACAGTCTCATCCCTGAGTCTGTGTAAGGCTACCTTGATCTTCCCACAGGGGCCTAGGGATGATGCCTCATGGCTGCAGGCATTTTGTCGCCTGCACACTGCATCACTGGAGTGAATAAGAAGATTCCAGGAATCCAATTACCAACTCGCTAACCCTGCGCCGGGGCAGACAGCAAGAGTGCACGGCAACACCCAAGGAGAGGCAGTGTACGTCTGGATGACAAGAGCACGGCGTGCCTTTGCTGAAACTGATAGTAGGGGATCGTTATCCACATTAAATACAATGACACAATCTGGGAATAATGTGCACAAAAAAGCCCTGACACTGTCACATGCTCGATCTAGGGCACTTTTTTGTGCAGTATCTATTCCTGCAAAGTGGAGCAAGTCACAGAATTGTAAGCTAAGACACTATTTCTGCAAATATTGGCTATGATCTCGTGTCAACGTGGCATGAAGGAATGTCAGAAGAGCTGCCAACCACTTCGGTAGGCTGTGATCCACAAAGGCCATCTGTCTCACCCCACAGAAGAACCCCCTTGCCAGGACTTACACACAGATATTAATACAATTGCGAGAAAATGTCATGCAGGCAAGTTGTCCCATCACACACAGACACATGCTTTTACACTTGACACAGCTGAAGCTAACATGTGTCTCTCTGTCTTCCTGAGTCTCATCCCTCTCTCACAGACACACACCAGAGAACACTGATGCACAAAGGTGAACAACCTAAGGGCTAAAAGTAACTATGGATTCCAAATCCCATTACGTAAAAGCTCTCCTGTGTGCGACCACAGGCTATATATGTCCTTTTTTAATCCAAGACAAAAGCAGCAGGAGTTTGTGATGCATCCTGTTACTGACTGAGGGCTGACTCAACAGATGTGCTGCCGCTGTACAGAGCAGTTCTACCCTGCTGGTTTCCCCAATATTCTGTAAGATAATATGTCTCTAAAGTCGATTATAGCCGATAATAGACCTACGCATAGGTAATGAGCGATACACGCGTACAGAAAATGACATAAAGTCCTCAAACTGTGTGAATTGCTGTCATAAATCTTTAACAGCATCTACCTTGTGTTCACTCAAATGAGTTGGAAAGCAGAAAACAGATGCTGAGATCACAGCTTCTATTTCTTTTTCAACCGGCTTAAAGTTAAAACGCGTTTTGATGGAAAATACAATGTGTTGCACTCCAGACTAGCTCTGGAGTGTTCACAACTGAAACACAATAGCTATAAAGTGTGTGACAGCTCCTAAAAGGATTGTTAGAGGGATAATAACAGAGGGGAGAAGAAGAAGCTGGAGGAGAGAATTAATCTAGCTTTCTGCTCAGGCTTTAAAGTTGCTCTGCAGACACAAAGTTCTGACTTGGATCTAACAACAGTTCGTTTTGGATAAATAGCCACTGTATCGTGGGGGCAGAGAAACTAATCAATGCTCAGATGCTATCTCCTAAAACAGCGACAGCGGCAGTTTATGCAGTTTAAGCAGGATCATCCTGCCCTGTAAGATGCGACAATCCTTTCGTTGTGAATAATGAGAAAGGATAAAGACTCTTTTGCAAGGTAGAGGGTTGTAAAAGGCACTTAATCAAATAGAAATCAGAGCTTCAGCACTTAACATTTAGTTGCCTATCAAATCTTTGAGAGGACCGGTGTGAGACGCATTCCTTGGCTCCTGCTTTTTGGTGTCTTTCCAAACCATGTCTCTGTGGTAATGGTGGTGATGATTTTACAAGGCTCCATCTAATTAGCTTGTTACAGAGAGACTAATCAGAGGCAAGGCAGATAATTAGAACCTATCAGCTCTAGAATGATAATGAAGAATGTACTAGTGTTTGTGTGTGGGTGTGTGTGTGTGTGTGTGTGTGTGCACGCGCATGCTGCGTTTGTGTTCATGGGTGAATGAGAGTGCATGCCGCATGTTCTTGGGCTGGAAGCATGTGTGATTTTTCCCTCTGATCTAGTAGGATAAGAACAGAACAGCTGTGAGTGATGCCCCATAAGCGCCAAAGCAATACAACCTGTCTCACCTGGCCAAGACAAAAGATCAAATAACCAGGCACGGCAGAGGCACACAGGCTCCGCTGGATGTTTTCAAAGTTAATGTGCTTTGTGTTCGCTCAGTGCGATGAAAAGCCGTAGCTTAGGCTATACTGTACACTACAATCCCATAAGGATAAGAGCATCTGCTATCATAAAAAGGTGGCTGACAGAGTTGCAATGCGTCGTTGGCCAAGGCTCAGTAACTACAATGAGTGTGGTGTGTTTGCATGTGTGTGCTTGAGTTGTGCACGAGTGTGTCTTCTATATCACTGCAAGCCATTCTGTTGATGTTTCCTGCTGTTAATCCTCTCCTTGGGTAGCTGCTATATAAAGCTGCTAAGTGGCTTGCCGGCATGAAAAAAAACAAGTTGTCTCGAGTGCTTCTGTGCACATGTACGTATACTGCCCACAGTACAAGGACACTGAGTGTGTGTGGGAAGGGGATGAGAGGAGACAGAGTGAAGGAGAGAGGCACAGATACAGAAACACAAATATCTACAGAGGGAGAAAAAGACAGAGAGGAGGAAGAGGCAGGCAGCGTGGAGGAAGGAGTATTGTGTGATGCTTAGCAAAGAACGTAAAATAACATTGCAGAGACAAGAGCACAAGGGAAGCACAACAAACAGCGTAGCACAATAATAAATGCTGCAAGCATCCATGTTTAAAAAGAAAACATACAGCGAGCAGAGCGCAGACCAGAAGAGAAAATCACTAAAGAACATACAGTATAATTAATATCAGAGGGTCTTCTTATGGATCCCTCGTTCCTCCTACATCTAGGGAGGGTGGAAATTAAGATACAAATATTTCTGCATGGAATTAAACAAATTGCGTCCGTAAGCATAAATATCAATGGCCCATGCGAGACATGGAATTTCAAGGGTGCCTTTTTAGCAGCGAGTGAATGGAAAGTGAAAATCAGCTCAATGGGGGAGTAATAAGGTATATTAAAGCAAATGTTTGCACTGTTAAAGAGGCTCTATTCCAAGACACCCCGCAACTCCCAACCCCCTCTTTTCTCAGTGCTTAATGCGGAGGGTGAAGCCGTCAGCAGGAGATCAACTCGCTAAAAAAAAACTAGGGACAGAAATCTATTAACTCAGGAATCCTAGCGCCACACACCATGGGCTCTGCGTCTCAGAGGGGCTGACACACTAACCACGTAAACACACCTGCAGGCATTTTCATCCCAGAACAATTACAAATGGTAGACGTCTTCAAGTTCTGCACATTTCTAGCTCCCAATATGCATCTCTGCAGAAAATGCACAAAAAGATGGCCCTCCCGTGTGTGTTAGCAGCTACATCTGCAAACTTTGTGCGATTGTATTGACAAGATTGTGTTACAGCTTCCATTTAGAGATAACAGAAAGAAAATTGATGTTGTGTTTGCAGCAATCTAAAGCAATATTTATACAACCGGGGGTCTCAAAAAGACCATGTTTTCAAATTTCATAACTGTAAAAGGAATAATGTTTTACACAATTTCCACAAAGAGTTATGAAAGCAAGTTATTTTGAAGTTGATTTATTTCAAAGAAAAATATTTTTTTTTTGCTTCAGTACAAAAGGAACCAACAGCAAGTGGCCCTCAGGATGACAATGGCTCAGTCAAGAGGAACTTTTAAATAAGGGCATCAAAATAAATAACACTGTACTCATTTTTGGCTGAGTGACTGTAACCAGCCTTTATAAAGGGGTTTTTTATGACTGAGTAGCTGTATTATGAGGTTGATCCATTGGTCTGATGGCCACAGTTTGGCATTTCCCATCGGCAATTGTGCTTTTTTAAAATTATTCTGAGGACAGCAGGGGAATCTTTACTTCTAAAGTCTCAAAAGTCAACTTGAGGAATGAGTGATTAGCAATTTCTACACAAAGAGTTAAGCTCATGTTTGCTACACAGCACTGTGTTCTCGTGAATGCATTTGTGCATGTGGAGCAGAAACGCTCCATTTCTGTTGTTTATGTGTGGGGATTTTAAGACTACTGAAATGCCACAGAGAAACTCCATTCATCGATCTTTATCTATCGCTCTTTTTCGGTGCAGCCAATGTAGCGTGTCCTTCTTCCCTGATTTGGACATTGATTTCTGCGAAACATCTTGGTCAACCTTGAGTTATTTTTTTAAACCAAATGTCTGGTCACTCGATGCACTGAGAAGCATTAGGGAGACTGCACAGTTAAATTAACCTAAATGACACTCATTCAGAAAAACACTTAGTAAAGAGCAGCTCTTAGAAAAATGAGAGATATCTGCAGAAACGGATCAGAGAGCAATGACATAATTAGAATAATTATATGTTCTTTATACTCTACTGACAGCTCTTGTATCAAATTGGTCACAATTTATTGCTTGACCCAGCCGTATACCAGCTTTTGTGCAAGTCTTCTTCGGAAATGCACAGAAAGGACTCCACAAGGGGGTATGAGGAGCTTTGGCCTCCTCAGATACAAACTTTCGCCCTGTAATTTGAATTCAGCTCTTCTCCACAATGTGCATGTTTGTGTACATTCATATTTTCGGTATGATTAATTCATTGTCCCTGCGCACAGGGATTAAGATTGATAGAGTTTCATTAACTTCCATCTAAACTACAGACTCACACCCCTTACAGTAACCATGACTCACTCACTCTTGCACTTCTGCTGCAGTGAGATAGAAATAGAAGAAAAATAGGTGTAGACAGATGCATAAATTTGTGAGTCACCAATCCAACAGATGGAAAAACCTACAATTGGCTATAGGAAACCCAGCTACTCAGCGGTAACCACTACACTTTTTAATCTAATGGCAGTTTATCCATTGAATCTACGCAGTCTGTGATGCATGCTGGGGTCACCTCGGACCCTGCATGAACCTGAACAGGATTAGTGGGTTTAGAGACTGGATGTATGGATGGCTCTCTCTCATCAGAAACAGACAGCTATTGTCACTTTTTCTAGTTGGCTCATTTTTTTTCTTGTAGTTTTGCCAAAAGAATTACAAAACTCAGCCAATCCCGTTTTGCTTTTATTGCTTTGAGCAGAGAAAGATGTGCCCTATTCACTTCTATTCACTCGTAAAACAAGGGAAGGATTTAGAGAGGGGCAAGTGTTGAACTGAGATATACAAGTAATATACACGTAGCTTCCCAATTTAGCCTCCATACTTTTAAGCCCATTTTAAACAACTCTGGCATATGAAGTTTTTGTCTGACCCATGTATTTGACTTTAGATGTTAAAATAACTCCACAATATTTATTTAGCTGAAAATGATTTTAATTACTTGAAAATAATTTAACTTCTACAACCCACTTATACACATGTTTTTCTTTTTAACCCACAGTAGTACACATTAAATAATTAATGCACTGGCTTTGCTCTGTGGTGAATCATGAGCCTTAACCTCTGCAATCATACACTGAAAAGAGCCAGTCTTTTTAGTTACTCTTGTTTTTTTGAAAAGGCAGTTAATGGCAGAAAAAAAAAAGTTTGATAAGTACACAAGCTGACCAATGATTGATAAATAACTGATTCCCATTCACACTTCAGAGTTGATGGTTTTAATCAGGAGAAAATTATATAGTGTCTCAATAGCCCCCACCTCCACTCACATCGCTTTTGTAATACAGCTCTCCTGAGCCTCCATATAAGACTTAAACCCCAGTGTGACAGCATGTGCTACATCCCTACCCCCCACCCACGCACACACACACATACACACGCACAGGCAGTAGCAGTCAGTGAAGAAAAGCAAAAAAAAAAAAAAATTGGGTGTCTCTGTAGTTTAATTGCAACGTCCCTCTTTAGATGGATTAGTCTGTGGTGCAAACTATTGACTAACTACAAAATGCCAAAAGAGGGATATTCTAAACGATGTGTGTCTGACTCATTAACACTGACCCTTTGCAGACTTGAAAGATGGCTTTACTAACTTTGTATAGTGCGGCTGTAGACAGAAAGCCACGGTCACCACACGTCGCCTTTGAATCTCAGTGAATGCTCAGTCAGGAAAACTATCTCTTCCCACAAGCCTTCTTAAGTCATCAGCACAGTTTCCTGCAATCTCTAAACCCCACTGACTCATTCTTGTTTCCGTCTAATCAGAACTTGACATGCTCTTCTTAAGCTAATCACTAGTTAGCTGTCAAAACTTTTCTCTCTTTCTCTCTCTCTCTCTCTCTCTGCTATCATCATCTTACTTTCAATAAACAATGAATTTAATCTCAAAGTCACCAATCCCTGCAGTCTCTTTCATTTTAAAGTCTCTCCTGACTGAAATAAGCAAACAAATAAAAAATAAACAACTGCAGTTGTGCATTAGTGATGAATCATCTTATGGGGAAAACCTGATGTTTATAGACCTTTTGAATAATTTACTTTGTGCTTATTAATGTATTTATAGTATAAGAACTATGAACTCTGAAGAGGAGCACATAAAACTTGAACTTGTGCATCAAGTGCCAGCAGCATTCTGATGCTGTGCATTCCTGTTGTTGAAATAAGCCTGCTAATAAGTTTTGATGCCCTCCAGGTATATTTTTTCTGAACCTGGGTAGCCGGCACACAGCATCATCCTACATCTCTGCAGGGTGATTGCTTAATTTTTAGACCATTTTCACAGCAGACATTTTGACTTGTCAATGGTGTAAAAACACTAGTGTAAAAAATGCACTGAGAATTGCTACAGTCCATTAAGTATCACAGTGACCCATTCATTGAGCATGCACGACACCAGACCGACACCTTTTCTTTTCATCTTTTTGAAAAAGTAAATATGTTTGCCGAGAAAAAGGTCTACAGTGGGAAATTTGGGGATTTTTGTCTGATAGATACCAAATAATCTCTTCTGCAGCATTTCGTTTGAAGAATGAACCCACGTATCGGAGGACAAGAGTGGATGTCTCTGCCTCTGACACTTCCATTGTGCCATATAAAGCTTGGGAGCTGTTGACACTCTGAAGCAACACGATGACCAGACATCATCTGAACGTGAACCGACAGAAGAGAGGAGAAGCAAAAATACATCAATGACAGGAACGTTAGTCACTTTCAAAATGACTCATCAAACCCCTGCCGGCTATAAAGACATTTGATCACTAAGCCGATCAAAATGTTGTCTGCACTTTTTCCTCCATCGTGTAGAAACATATCAGGTTTTAGCCCAGTAAAGTCAGTCAAATGATGTTACAATGCAAACAGGGTTTGGTGGTGAGAGGACAAAGATATTATGTGAAGTCTAAAAAAGCCTCAAAAGCTTAAACTCCTGCCACTCGAGGTGCAAACACATCATATTGCATCAATTTGAGGTCGAAAAGCCTGACTTGAGAAGCGTCGAGGAATTGTGGTTGCAAATAAATTTTGCAATATTCTGTTAAAAGCCTCTGCAATCTTTCTGCTCACTCTATATCGGCAATGTTTGTGTCATTTTTAAAATATATCTTTGATGTGAATATCTTTGTGAACCTACTTATTGCTGAAAAGTTCTTTGGGAAATTTTATGTTTTGTAAGTATCAAACTGATGTAATTGAATGGAACAAAACAAATCATGGGCAAAACATCAGATTTCATGATCCTTTAGAGCATAACAGCATCGCTGCTAGATTAAATCATTATAATACCACTGGCACACACACATCCTTTGTTTTTCCTACATAACCCAAACGATTTTGTGTAGTTTTTGCTTGATTACAAAGAAAGGGGGATAACATGTTATTTTGTCGACATTATATGCAAAATAACATAAAATACAGCTGAATATATTTTGTCCAGGGACTCCTCTTTTGTCCAGACGAATAAAACTTTATTTGTTTAATCCTGTACAGTATCATGACAAAACCTGTAATAGATCCATCATTGGCGTGTCACTTTTTGTCTCGAAAAAAATACTCACATGTATGAAGGGACAGTGCCTGCAGGGGGCCGAAAGCACCGATGAACGTAAATAAAGCGATAAACTCCACGTATGATGGAGGTTGGAGTGGATGGATGGGTCCAACACAGAAGACTGAAGTTATTTTCCAACGTTAAACCAAAACTCACTGTTTTTTTAAGGCAGTAGTTGTTTTAACTCAGAAAGTGCTGTTTTCCAAATCTTAACAGGTAATCTTGATGCATGAACTGAAATAAACTGTGATTATCACCTGAAAAGTTTCTCAGCAGGCTTTTTTTTTTTTGAAAGACATAAATATTCAGTATTGCTGACTTGTTAATGGAATGAGATTATTTTTGCGTTCATGCGTAGGTAAAGCAAGATGTGTCACTGACATGGTTAATTTATGAGGTCTATTACACTTTCTGAGGTTAAAACTGTGTGTCTGTGAGGTGAGCAGGGAAGGTTGTAGAAAAAAGCACAGCTGAAGGTAAATTTCAACAGCCAAACATTTTAACAAGTTACTCAAAAGTCATCAGGAGTGATTAGGAAATCTACCTACCCTCTTCAGATAGTTTAAGGATATTTTGTGCTGTAAAAGTAGGAAAGATCAAATATTTTGCAACACTAAGATGAAAATTTTATGCCACCTCCTCAAAATCTATTTAGCTTTTTCATGTACAATCTTCACATGTTTCATTTAAAAACACAAGTAAGCGGGAGATTACTTTTAAGTCAACAGCTGTCAATTGAGCCAGTTCCGATTTCCATCCCACCGAAATGTTTGGCTTGCTCTTAAAGGGAATGTGAGTCATGCTGTTGTGGATCTTTTTAGTCATGTTGGTATATTCATTTTATGGCCAAGTCCAGGACACACAAAGAACTCAGTGTTATGTAAAGATTTTTTTTTTCATGTTTGTAGCCACGGCTGGTTACTTGTTGACAAAATTCAAAAGTGTTCTTTGATTCAGAGCGTTAGAAGATGCGGCATGATGTTTCACAGTTCAGCATAACACACATACAGTAATTTTATGCTGTCATACATTATCTTGATTCTCTTCTATCCTCATAGAGAACAACTTTATAGAGGAATTAAATGTATTGTTCAGTCAAGGCTGGAATATCTCATTTGGTCTACAAGACAGCAAATGTCATAACATTTCACATAACTGTCAAACAATTGATAGATCATATACACAGTGTGTAAAGGAGGACTGATACATTTGCAGCCTCAGGAGACCTTTGAGTTGGTATGCAGAAAGTTTTTGTTATTTCTTTTTCAGTTAATTACAATTTTGTAGTTCAGCACTGAGAAAATGGACAATATCAGCCTTCGTGCAGTCATCCAGGAATGCAGATTTGAGTTTGTCCAACAATTGCCCTGGTCACCTCACATTACAGTCTCCTCTACAAGATAAGGACAGTGGGTGCCAATTCCAAGACGTCGGTGCTGCTTTGACCCCTTTCTGGAGGTCCATTAAACCAACAGCTACAGTTGAGAAATTAAATGTTTTAAAACTTACTCCTTCTGCCTGGGGACATGGACTTATCAATCATCCTTCAAACAAATTCAGCACAGAAGAGTGCAGATGAATCCATTTTGTTTCTTCTTCATACTGCTCCAGGCCTGATGTTTGTGTTATTTTTCATTTTAGTGACATTCTACAGATGGAGACGTTGTAACTGTAGTTGAAGGCATAACGCTGCTGGTTTGATGTCCATATGATTACCAACAACTCAATCAATCTCTTTCTCTGTCTTTTTTTAATGTTAAGTTCATGCACCATGCGTAAAAAATAGACGAAACCCCAAATCTCTAGATGAGGCAACTCTACAGCAACGTGTGAGGAGCCTCTCTCATGTAGGCCGTGTAACTACTCCAACCTGGTAACAAGGCTGCCAAAATAAAACAAATACAAGACAATCCGTGACGCACATGTGCTCATCTTAGTAGTGCGTGGTGTCCTCAGTCCCTCAGTCCTGTGTGCCTTGTAAACAAACTTTAATGGATCCAATTTTTGTGCTTCTGATGATGTAAGATGTTTGCTGACAACCCTCTCCATGCACGGAGTCAGTGCCAAGTTTAAGGCGACAGGGTGAGAGTCACTCAAGGCTTTGGGCTATGGCTTTTTTTTAATTCTGGTCTGATTATAGATGTTTTCTCTGTATTAGAAACAGCTCAGGTAAACTGGAGTAGAATGCATAAACCTGTCCTTGGCTGTATGGAACACACGTTCAAGGGACATTAACAAAGGACACCTATTGATCCTTGCTTTTGACTCTGGATAATCGATATGAGGCTGGAAAAACAGGCTCTGTGATTGAGTTTGAAAGCCTGCAATGATGGACTGAACTCTGCCTCTATGGAAAACACACTTCAGACTTTCACCTAAGCTACCAACAAAGGTCCACTGTTTAAACCACAAATTGCTCTTTGCTTTGCTTGTTATCACGTTTACTATGACACACAAATCTCAAACTTAATTCATGCTCTGTCACTCAACTCTCCCAACATTTGTCTTCTCACAAAGGATTTTCTGTTGCACCCCATCCCATATTCACCTTTGCCACAGTGAAGAAATGATTAATCATGCAGTTTACATCCACACTTCAGGCTAAATTTTACTTATAGATGAGCAAAGAAATTTATTAAAATGAAATGTTTAAACGAAATGAAATTTGATATTTGAGTGAGTCACATTACCATGAGAAAGCGGTCTTAGTAATACATTCATGGTATACGTTCCAGCAATTACTGCATTATTGCCATGTCACTTTCTTCTAAATAAAGGCGACATTTGCATCAGTGGAGAATTGTCTGATCGAGCGAACATATACTGGGCTTTTCATCTGACACTAATCAGAGCATGTGGATGAATATAGATGATATGACTGTCCTGTCTCTATAGACAGCAACGGAGACAGATCAGAAATGACCTCCCCTTCTCAACTGCTGATAATTTAAGTGTAGAATTCTTTGTTGCCAGTTGTTTGACATAAATAAAAAATATTTTTCTTATATCCAATTAAACTGAGGGGTTTTTTTTAATTGTTGCCATCGGGAAAAAGATGTATAATATGTAACTTAAGAGAGGGAGATACACAAATATTGCTTGTTTTAGTCAATGGTGGGAGATGATAAAGAGATATCTCACTTGAGAATGCACAGCAATGCCTCAATGTAAAATACTGCCTAGTTATAATAACTAATGCATGTGTTTAGCATTTAATACAGTTAATGTTATGCGGCTCAAGGTCAGGCTATCATTAAAGGCCCTGCATCACCACACCGGTTTTTCTCTTCACTTTTTCACTTAATTAAACCTCTGCTCAGGCTGAAGTTTAGTAGTGCTATAATGGAAATATGAGATGTGACTAAACTCGGGGTGTTACCACTCCATCCTAACAGGTGCAGCAAACTGATAAGAGAGATGTCAATCAAAACAGTCTACATGCATAGATTTGAGAGGAGGTTTCATCAGTGAAGGGGAAAACCCCTGCTTGAGTGTGCCATGGCTGAGCAGGGCCCTTCACTGCTTTATGTCATTTAAAGTAGTTTAATTCAGTTAAACAGTTTTTGCCACAATATCCATCATCCAATCATGTAATTGCTTAAACTTTAAAAATCTCCACGCTGCCGCTGTCAGCTGTCACATCAGTGCAAATGTTGCAACCTTCCTCCATTCAGCGCATCTCCTTCTTTGTGTATTTCAGGTGCCCATCCAGGTCTCAGCCTTTCTCTCCATCACCAAGTTGCACCACCTCTACCATCAGTGCTAAGCTCTATCAAGGGGTATCAAGGGATAAGTCTGGCTTCTCTGCAACTCTTAAATATAATAATGCCCCATTGGGGTCTAATGACCAAACTCTATTCACGTGTGTCATCTTTATTGTGAACATGAATAATTTATTTGTTCTCTCTTGGTTTTTTAATCAATCTCTCCTCATTAAAAAATATTTAACTCTGTAGGAAACACTTCATCAAGTAATCAGATAGCTTACTTGCTTCTTTTATATGTGGCACATTGCATTGTGGGATTGCTGGCAGAAAAATAATGTGCATGTCATGAGCCCCTCTTTTTAATTCCATTGAGAGAGTCTTTGGGAGAACTCTATAGAGCAAAGATAATGACTGTGCACTTTACAGCAAGAGGGGGGTTATTCATTTTAAAGGGGTCAAAAGCTGAAAAGATTGGCTTCTCTTGTTTCATCCACAGAAATGTGTTATATTTTGATCTGATTAAATGCTTTATATATAAAATCTTCAAAGTAACAGTAAACAGTAGAGACTGAAAGTGAAATAAAAAGTAAAGATATTTCAAACTGAATGTTGAAGTATTGATAGTATAAAAGAATGGCTTCAGTGAAATGCAAGTACCGCAGTGTTGTACTGGTAAAGGATTTGAAAAAGTGATACAGAGCAGTCGAGCATCTGAGGCTCCCAAATCAATGCTAAATAAAAGTCATCAGTGTATACAATGTTAAAAAAAAGAACTAGATGGATGGATTTTTTTACAGATATATTTTTTTATAAAGAATAAAATGTGGTTTCTTGGCAGAGAAGTCAAAAAAAGACCTGAGACTCAATAATATCAATAACAGAGTGTCATTTTTTAATGTAATACCACCCACTCACCCCCTTTAAAGGGGCAGTTGAAGTTGCAGACGAACAAAAAAAAAAATTATTTTGGCTCCTGTCTTGTGTCACACCAGCCTAATACGGTGATTGCATAACTGCTACTGCCACATAGTGAATATTCTTACTATAATCAGTGGGACTTATCATTTACAAGTCAAACTTATGACATGCAAGTCCAGGCTCTGCACGCAGGCCATGTAGCAATACTCTCACAGTATGTTTCACCGTTGTATGTAGGTATGTTTCATAAACACACATAAAAAATGAACAGTCTGAATCATTTAACCTTATCAGCCAATGTTAAATATACAATCAGAGTCCACAGGCACAAGTGTTCTCAACAAATCAATAGAAGATCTACAGCTAATGAGGGCAGTAACAGGTTGACCGTTCAAACAAGAAAATCAGGTTTTCAGATGTGTCTTAAAGAAAGATAGAGCCTTGCTTTTGCATTTCTTAAAGCAGATGGCTTCAAAGTTTCTGAGGCCTGGAGACAAGATTCTTATTCTTATTCTTATTGCTTTTTGTCTCCTATCTAGACTTCAAAACAAAACAGCTTTTTCAAACTGCAAATCTTCTACAAGATAACTGTAGATTGGTAGTTTGTGCTTCCTATCAGAGGCTGTGGACAGCCCTTTTGTTGTGAAAAAATAAGATCTTAAGGCTAAATGGGCTAAAATGAAATTTGCCTCCCTGAGCTTTCCTCTAAGTTCTTTAGGCGCCTTAAAACAGCTCTGTTTTTCTCTGAGCTTTTGATTGGCAGGTAAAGGCAAACATAGTGGATATAAAACAAATTAAAAGGGAGAATTTCTGGATTCTTTTCTTGCTCTCAAAAGAAACTAGAGAGAAATAACTGTACTGATTTTAGGTATCATTTACATAAGCACTGCAGTGAAAGCATTCAAGTATCTTCACAACAATCTGTGATACCAAACATAATTACATCTGGTTTTTGAAGTATGCCTTCTCTTCTCAGATTGCGATGGAGCATTGTCATTGCTATCCAAACAGCAGAAATAATATGCACTCAAGAGTACAGTAGGTACAGTGTATGGTGAACTCATCCACCCTTCCACCCACCAACCCATGACACTACAAAAATGACATGGACGTGCAACAGCACATGTGCACATCCAGTCTCACAGTCCACAGTGGAGACCAGCCATCTGAGGAAACAGCAAGGAGGATTAATCTAAACAACATTTCAAGATGGAACATTCCAGTGTAATCTCTCAGTCAGATCTACGGTATACAAATATAAATTGTTGTTTGCCCTCTGCCTGCGCTGCTCTGCACCTCGTTCTGGGCTTTCATTTTCTTGCCTGGAGCATGAAACATGTGATGTGTATGTTTCCCCCAACTTATAGATACTATATGTGTTGCATGAGTTTATGTGTAACATGTGTGCACTGTCTTCATGGGTGTCTGTCAGAGTATTGAACTTCGATAGCATTGCATCTCGTGTGTGTGCATTCATGTGCACATGTGGACTTTGGCGGGTGTAAAAATGTGTGTACATGTATGGATGTGATGCAAAGACAGTGTATACTTTAGTGTGCATGTGTTATTTATGTACTTAAAAAACCAGTGGCTGTAAACATGAGTGTTTTTATGGGTTTCTACTAGAAAGCAGATGAGTGAGATCCGTCTGTGCACCCCTCGGCTCACACTTGCCTGGGGTTAAGTGGAAAGTGTAAGGAGTTCCAAGAAGTGCAGCTCCAGAAAAACAAAAAGCTCTATTCCACAAGGAACGGTGGTTTGATGTTTATAAAGGTCGAAAGTAGAAGAAGAAGAAGAAGAAGAAGAAGAAGAAGAAGAAGAAGAAAAAGAGAAGAGAAGAGAAGAGAAGAGAAGAGAAGAGAAGAGAAGAGAAGAGAAGAGAAGAGAAGGAAATCGTGATTGATACCTTGTTGCTCTCTTTGGTTCCTGACAGAAAGGCACACTGTTCATACCATAGGCTTTCATTTGGTCAGTAGTCTCTATCAGAACCCGTCTGTTAGTGTTAGTGTGTGTCGGAGAGCCATCTTTCTCTCTCTCCCTGGTTTGATGATGGAGAGGTAATTTCAGCTTTATGACAGTATGACTCTAATGATGAGGATGGGAGAGCTGAGAGCATGTGAGGGCGGGAAACAGTGAAAAATACTTTGTGTTCTTCTGCGCGTGCAGATACAAAAGCACACATCTGCGCCTTGTCTCTCTGTATACGCGCTTGCTTGTGTGTACGTGTATGTGTGTGTGTGTGGATACAAGCGGGATATGGTCCAACTACTACCACCACTATTCCCATCATCGAATGGGCTGTTAATGGAGAGTAATGAGTGAGTACTTTCATGGCAGATGTGCCCTCTCTGCAGCTCTGTTTTACCCCGAGACGATGAAACTGACCAAAGTGAGACATCAGCATGCGAGCAGCCGCTCCCTGCTCTAATATAAGCGGTTTGTTCACTAAGTTTGCCTCACAGTGCTGTACCCCAGGAAGTAAAAGTAAGTATCATTTGGACATAGCACCTAGAGTCACATTAAATGACAAAAGCCCTGGTAGTGTCAGCCAGGCCCAAAATCTGTTAGAGGGCCATCTTCTTCACTGGAGTGTGAAATTATTTTAGCTCTCTGCTCATTATAGGATTTTAAAATGCATTATAGTTAGGGCTTTTATGGTGTGCCGCAGCATTAATTCAATTTGCCCCATTCACGGTTTCTTATTATCGCACTCAGTTCAAGCTACAGGGGGAGGAAGCTGCTGAGCAGTGCTCCCCGGCCTTATCTCTAAAGGATATAAACTACACTACCCAGCTCAATCAGAGCCAGCTCCATCAGGGTCTGCTCCATCCATTCATCCACTTTTCTTCTGTCTCCCCCTCTTCTTTTCACCAAATGCTGCTTCCTGTGCTGACCTCCATCTCTCTTTCCATCCTCCATCCCTTTCTCCATTTTCCTTTCGAGTTGGTGATTGATGGGGGTTGTCTTTGGAGCCCTTTCGATATCCTTCCATAGAAACACGTATAGAGGCAAAACAGCCACAAACACACACAGTCAACGCACGGTCAGAGTCGCAAACACACATAAACACACATAGGAACAGCAGGACGAGGGCCAGGCAGAAGCAACAGAGGGAGCCGCACAGGTTTAATAGGAAAACAAGCTACAGTGTATGGGTGAGACGGCACTAATCTATCACTGAGACCAGAAATGGAGGGAGGCATTCTGGGAAAAACCCTATCTCTGTCTGTTGTTTTGCAAAGGTAAAATAATGTTTGGAACATTGCAAATGTATTCCCACAGAGGCAGAGCAGATTATTCTGGAGCAGCAGTGTGAGGGTTGACCCGGGCTCTGACAGCGTTCCTCTGATGTAAAAAGCTGCACTCTTGCATGGGTGAACACTGACAAAACAACACACGAAACATGGCTTTGCCCACTGTCTGCACTGCACAGACACAAGCACAAAAGATACTGCACACTGCACTAATCACATGCATTAAAATGTAACTCAGCATGTGACTGTGGTATGGCTTATTGGTAATGGGGGAAAGAGGAAGAGAGGTTGAGGATAAAATCCTCATTTAGATTTCTAATCCAGTGAGCAGTCTGTCCTGTGTGGACCATCATCTCCCGTCATTAACAGCAGGCCAGCAAGATTAAACAAGATCAATGTTTATCACACACTGTGTGCGAGAGAAACCAAATGTTAACCTCCCCCACATCATCACGATTTATCACAATATGAGCTATCAGCGCTATGCTAACAACAGAAATCTATGATTATATCTTGCATACACTAAAGAGCAGTATCAGCTCTAATGCCCAAATCTGCGATAATGTTCATACTTTTATTCACATTGGACGAGCAGGATGTCATATTAATATTTTAAAAAGTAATGCTCCATCAGGAGGATTTGCTTTAAAATATATGGTGCACTCAATCCAAATATTAAGACAAGCTTAGTGACTCATTTGTAACTTTTAGCGCATGATTATTCATGCTGCTCTCCCAAAATTTAGGGACAGATCCTCAATTTAGTGCTTGACAGACACAGCCATATCTCAGTCAGAGATATCCATCACAGCCAAGTTAACACACATTCAAACAATTAATTATTGAAATTGCTCGATTAAATAGCAGCTGTGCTGTCGGGCCAGAAAGGGCAGGAGTAATTATGAGTCGATAACTTGTGAAAAATAACATGCCTACTGTGGTAGCAGATACACAGTTCACACGGTGTAGGATTTGTGAAGAAAAACTTGGAATTCTCACTTTCCCTGCTTTCTATTTTTTTAAAACCTTTTCCTGGTCTCATTTTGAGTAAAAAGGGGTTATAAGGGCTAAACTCTGTGCAAGGTCCTGATCCTTAATGTGCAACGGTGGCACGTGTCTATGTGTTTCCGCTGGCAAGGCTGGCACTACTAATGACACAGCAGCATCCCTATCCCATCCTTCTCAGCACATCATAAGACTGTAGAGACCATATGGTCTGATTAGTCCAAAGAATTAAGCTTTACACTGTTGAGGCAGAGAAAGAGATAGAAAGAAAGCCATGCACGTTCACCGGTTCCACTGAGACCAGATATAAATTGGTAGCTGGAACACACATGCGCTGCACACACACACACACACACACACACACACACAGGCACATGAGCCAAGTTAGAACTGACATAACAGAAATCTCCCAATACAGATGGGGAGACCAGAACAATAGCATATAATATACTGCATAAGCCAGATCACGAAACAAGAACAAAAAAATGGTCTTTTTCCTTTGTGCTTTTCAGATCCTCTGTTTGCTTATCTCTCTGGATATCTGGCATTTTCTCACACACAAAAACTTACTATGCATATAACAGCCTGGGTAGCCCTTGCTCTCTCCTGGATGCTCATCAACACAGAGAGGCACTGCATCTTCTCTGCATCAATACACCTGCTACTGTAATGAGCCATTCTCTGGCGGTGATGGAGTTTTAAACTTTTTAGTCTCCCTGTTTCCTGGAATTGATTGAATAACTGAACCATAAGATGGACATCGTCTTCAAACACATTTTCTAATCTGAACTGCAATTCCCTTGTCTTCTTTATAGCCTTATTGATGGCTAAAATTCTACAGAAAAAAAGTCATGTTTCTCATTCTTCCATTACTTTTTGCCTGCCAGTCATTTTCATCTTTTTAGCAAAAGTTGCTCTCACGCTGTGCAAATTGGTGTCGCACAATTACTGCAATTTCTGCAATTTGCACATTTTGCCACAATGCAAGGTTCATGGCATGTCAAAACATCTCACCAGGCAACTTGCAAATCATGTGATCCTCTTTTCTGCATTTAAAATCTCCTTGTTCACAGTTCATTCAGCAAAGCTTTCGACTTGGTCTGTGTCCTGCGTGTTTATCAGTGCCTCTTTGGGCCACCGAGAACGGAGCTGCAACCATTGTTATGCTCACTTAATTGGACCTTTGGGTACAAAAGGTTGTGGAATTCAAGACCAAATAGATAAATAAGCACAAGCATTGAATTCCCACGACATATTCCCGCCAATTTTCCCCAGCTCTTTCTAGCCTATAGGCGGGTTTGTCTGAAAGGCTGATTCATTAGAGTGCTTCAGGACAGTTCTATCAGCCTTTCGACTCAATCACACACACCTACCTCTCAGCCAGTTTGTAAACTATCAGCAACAGTCTGTCACTGCCTATTCTGTGACATATAAATTGTTGTTTAAAGTGATGTTTTGTGACTGGGAGCAAAACAGCTCCTGCTTAATCAATAGCACAAAATCAATTGAGCTCTCTGGGGAAATGCCACAGAGAGGCTAGCCAGCATGCAAAGGTGTAGCCAAAACAAAAGTTTTTAAAATGGAGTAGGGAGATAGCAGGTGTGGAGGGGCCACTCAGCCAGCCAGGAAAATAAACTGTTACTCTATTTATCACAAATCATTGCAAATGTAGGCAGTCAAAACAAACACAAAATTGGCTCCTACAAAGCTGGTGTCAGTGCATCATAGATTAGATTTAATAAAACAAAAACCTTCTCAGTGGGAGATAATCTTCTCATGCAACGTGCAAGGCAGGCTCATTTATCACACAGGTAGACACCAGGTTGCACAGAAGCATTGTGGAAAAAAAAATGTGCCGTTGGAGGTCAGCGAGACATTTACCTGACAGCAGCTGCCTCCGTGCAGTGTCTGGAGTTGACAATGTCTGTGGTAATGGGCATCAATAATGCAGACCCTTGGCCAGATAAAAACTCCCTGTCGCCATGAAGGTCCTCCCAGTACCATTCCCATCGCAGCACTCACGTCTCCAACAGAACCTCACACAACAAAGTTGCTTAACTTATGCAGGTCAAATGTTTAAGTTTTTCCACCATAATGACATCACTGGTGTAAACAGAAAGACAGACACACACAAACTCACTCATTTCACTGTCAGCTCTAAAATAAGTTTTTTTAATTGGCTGCAGGGTGTCCATTCATTCCTGATAAAGGAGACCCTATGAGTAGTTCCAGTCAGACTGTCTCTTTAGTATTCCAAATCAAAGCAGTGACCCTGCCTGTGTCTGGATCCAGTCATCTT
>JAPZDV010000023.1:2235455-2250185 GCA_029814665.1 Acanthurus lineatus | reverse complement strand
CCCCCCCCCCCCCCCCCCCCCCCCCCCCCCCCCCCCCCCCCCCCCCCCCCCCCCCCCCCCTACACAGCATATAGTTTTTATCCAGTAGGACCAGCCATTTATGAAATAATGAGGAGGATCTCAACCAGATCACAGGAACATAACTCACAGTACCTGCTTTAGAGTGCGTTCCAAGAGTTTGTTAGCACTGAAGAAAGGCAACTCAGAACTGGCCAACATGGATATGTTTTAAATACCTCTTATAGAGTGGCCTATATTTTATTTTTGTAATCTCTCGACAGCTTATATAAGCTAGATTCCGGTCTTTTGACGTCATTCAAGTGAACTAGCATATACAGTTTGGGCAATTTACATTTCTTTGTGAGCATGAGTAACAACATACAGGCGTCTGCTGGTTGTGTTCTCTGTAGTTTAGTAGTGGAGCGTGAATGTGTTCACTCAGGAGACTGCAGTTTCTCTCTTACCTTCTCCTCCTCTCTTTCATTCTTTATCATTAATCCTTCCAGGCTGCCAAATATCTTTATTGAAGCAGTAATGTCGATGAATGTCCTCCATTACTGCTCATTTTGGCGCCAGAGTGTCAGCTCGGCCTCAGCAAAGGGTCTCTGGCACCCTCATCTGTTTTTCTAAGAGGACTGCAGTGTTGTAAACAGTATAACCGAGGGCAGAAGCATGAAGGACCAGCATCAACTTACCAGGAAAATAGATACTCAATGGAAAGTTTAAAATTGGGTTTTGGATGGATATACAGCACACACACCGCTGGAAAATTAAGATTAAACTTTTCTCACTGACAAATCATAAAATAGCTCATGATGGTTTAACTGCAGTATAAAATCGTAAGTAGAAAAGCTCTAGAGGAGATTAAATTCTTTGACATCCATTTAAAAATATCAAGTAGAGAAAGTAACAAAGAATAAATAATTTAAAAAGCTTGGATAATAGCTGAAGCCCTTTTTAGATTTTGTAGCCTGAATATACTGTTCAATTAAGAAACCCTGGCACATACAGTAAATAGCTCCTGCAACAACAGGACAGTTTAGTGGATTTCAGCTGCAGATTATTTGTATTTCCGACAATATGGATGAAGCATTTGCAATTTATTATTATTATTAAAGTCACTGCATTTTCTGACAGACAATTAAGCCATTGGAACAGTAAAAAGCCTGTTTAATTGCAGAATATATTGACAGTACAGTACAGCAATAAAAACACTGCCATATTGCTCCTATTTTACATGAATTACACAGCTGCTGTCCAGCTTATGAAACAAAACAGTAATACGGTACTTGTACAGTAATGATGAGAAAACACAACATACAGACAAGCTCACAGAGCACTTCGCCCATCACGTTCCACTGACAGGTGGCTGTGTTAATTAAGAAAATCCAGTATTATAATAATCATAAGAGCGAGAACAGAGACACAGAGCATAGGATCCCTACGTTAGTGAATTCTTCATCACTTGGTCTAAAGGGACAAAGTGGGCTGAAACAACTGGTCACACAGGGAGCAGAGGTGCACAGCCACGAAGCCCACAGACAAAACTAAACCAAAAAGGAAGAATAAAAAAACAAAAAATAATGGATTACTTTGTACGTACGCAATACATACATAACATGAAATGCCTTGTTCATGGTCATTACTCTTAACTGGCCTTCATTCGACACGTTACATCCTTGTACCTCAGTTCATGTATCACATGAGTGCTGTTGAGTTTCATTACAAAGCTTCAGTTTGTAAATAAAGGGCACCGCAGCTGCTTCTTCGCAGCCTTCTTTCCACTCAGCTACCGCAGAATTCTGGGAGCCGACCTGTCATCAGTCACTGCCTTGCGAAGCCTCACCCCCCGGCGTATTGACACCAGCATATCGATGTCCTCGTGGGCTGTGGAGGATGGCTCCTGGGGCACATAGGGAGCAGGATCCCCTGGCAGTGAGCTTTGGAAGGGGAATTGACCCTCACCCAGGGCGTGGGCGCTGGCTGCCAGCTCCCCTATCTTCTCTACCAGGCTGTGGCGGTTGGCAGCAAGCAAAGGGTCCTCCTCAGTGCTGTGGGCGACCACGCTGGGGTCCTGCTGTGTGTATAAAGTCCTGTCGGCCCCTCCTCCTCCTCTTCCTCCACAGCCCAAAGCTGAGTCTGGGAGGCTCATTCGCTTTGGAGAAGCCCTCATGTAGTCGCCACAAGAAGGGTCATCACCGTACAAAAACTCCTCACTGCCCAAACGTTGCTGGGACGGACTGGCATACCCCGGAGAATCTGGCACTGTGGGGGTCTTTACTGGCACGATGGGGGGCCGGATGGGAATGGGGCCGGATGTGGATGGCGTACGTCTCACTCCAGTTTTGGAGGATGGTGTCCGGCGAATGGTGGCTGTCCCCGATGTGATGGCTCCAGAGCTGCTCCCGCCTGCACCGTTGGGAGTTCCCTGCAGGGTCTTACCTGCAGGCAGGCCTGCTGTGCTGGCAGGCCTCTTGGTTTGGATCATGCGGCGGTAGCTCTGAGCTATGTTACTGTGCCGCGGGATGGTGGAAGACTTGTCAAAGTCGGCCTGTCCTTCACTGTCAACATCCCCGTTAAGAGAGTAGCACTCATAATCAGAACCTAGAGGTGACAAGGAGTCATCAGAATCTATTTTTTCTTTGAATAACAAAGAATAGCGAAAGCAAGAAAGCTTGGGGTTATTTTGCAGCTGTTATAAGTTTTATTGCATACAAACTGAAGACAAATGGTACTGCACTAACAGAAAAAAGGCAATATAAAAAAAAAAGTTGCGTGGAAAACAGGGACAATCAGATGTCCTGCGGTGCATTTTGATGTGTGTTAAGGGTTGTGTGTTACCATGGGAGGGGATGGTGTCCTCAGAGCAGGAGGGGGTGTTGGTCTGGGTACTGTAGCCGCTGGAGTACTGCAGAGAGTCCCTGCTGCTCTTCTGCTGCTCCATACTCAAGCCTCTGGTCAGAACCATAGCTAGAGTACTGGCTGCCGGAGAGAGTGGCTCACCATGCTGAAGCGCGCACATACACACACACACACACACACACACACGGGGACAGATACAGGCAGGTAGGAAATACATAAAGATTAGACTGCGTATGCAATCCACCGCACTAAAACTCTCAATGCATACAAATGTATACACTCCAATTTACATTTTTACTCTTACCTTGGCTGCAATGGCTCCTGGGCCAATTCGCGCTCTGTGTGGATCATCTGGTTGCATCCCAGAATACCCCAGGGGACTGGGTGGTGCTTCCAGTTCTCTCATCCTCTCTACAGACTCCCTCCTACGCTGCAGAGTGCTGGCCAACGATGGCTCGCAGGAACTCGATTTGGCCCAGTCCTGCAGCAGCAGAAAGAACATTAGACTATTTCCAACTGTGCATCTCCAGTGTTTGCCATCCAACGGGCGTGCAGTCAGTCAAACATGGCATCTGCAGATTTAGCTAATGAAATGGTTGGATGCTGGTGCAGATATGGGCAGATTGCATTAGGTTATGTAAGTGTTGTTAAAGAAAAAGCTCTCAGTTTAGCAAATCTTGGTGAGGAAAGACTGGAAAACTGAGCTTGATGAGCAAAAGCAAAACGATGACTGTGAGGTCAATTGTAACGCTCATTAATGTGCATGAAAGCAATAAAAACAGGAAGCAAAGAAGCAGCAAAGTTTTTTTTAAAAAAACAGAGAACTCAAAAGTAAACTTGCAAATGAAAACAAACCTTCCAGCTAGGAACCTTTGATGTGGGTGAGGGGGTGTTGGATCCAGGGGAGTGGTTAAATGTGGGGGACGCAGGAAGTATGACAGAGAGAGGCCTGATGGCGCCAGTGTGAGAGAAAGCAGGGCGAAAGGTACCAAAGGATGAGCAAGAGCCAAACTGCGGAATGGACAGACAAGACTGAGTCAGAGTGCTCAACATCCACGCAGGTCCACGTCAAACTGCTCTGCAGCTGCCGAGCAGAGCCCACAGACCTCTCCAAAGTTCTTACAACAATTAGCAAAATGCACGGCACATTGAGTCTGTGAGTGTGTGTGAGCATGTCAGAGAGTGTGTGTGTCCAATAAAGCAGTGAGATGCATGTAATACTAACCGCTGTAGGAGAGTTGCACTCGCTGACAGACTGGCAGGTTTCTGAAGCCTCGGAGGAGGCTGAGCTTGTTGATTTCTGGCAAAGGGAAGATGAGGTAAAAAACAGTGGAAGGGAAGAGGAAATGGAGAAAGACAGGTTGGTGTGAGAGATTAAAGATGTATAGGAAAAGGGTGAGGGTAGGAGAAGAGTGCTGATGAGCTTTAGGAGGAGGAGGGAAGTATTTTTCATCTCCGAGGGGATCTATATACCATAGCTTCAATCGAAAAAATAAAGTAGCCTGTAATATCATTTATTCAGAAAAGAGATTGCATCAGTTGTGCTGGTGTTGAACTCAGTGTGTTCTGTACACTGTGATAGGTTCAGCCAATGACAGCCTGAAAAACTATGAGTGTACTGAGATAAAAAATTCAACTAGTAAAGCTCCTTTTTAACAAGAACAAAGAGCTCAGTCCAAGTCAGGTTATTGAGCTATCAAGCTCATAATAAGACTGTGTGTAAAATGCAAACAAAACTGTTACCATATGGAAAAGAACTGCTGTTTAAAAAGGATAGTTATTAAAAAATCTACTGTGTTTGCCTGCCCTGCAGCATCGCTGCCTGAGGTGTCTCCAGAGCAAACAAGTCTGCTGCAATGAATTTCTTCCTTGTGATTAAACTATAAACTTAAGCGTTACAGCTGAGATTACTACCTGGCTGGTGATGTCAGAGGGCATGGGTGACGGAGGCTTCGAGTGGGTGTTGGCATCCTGGGACACGAAGCCTGAGTCATGGGAGGAGACACTGCTGAGTCGATGGGCTCCTGCAGAGGGCATCTGGAGGAGGCTGTTGGCAGGATATCACATCAGTATGTGACTCAATGTATAAAAAGGGATTTACAACGCTTCATTGAGAACAAATCAAGATGCAGTGTGTAATTTTGTGTTTTCTTTTTATGTATGCATGTACTATTCAATGAATATTAAGCTCTCTGTTTTTAAAAATTGAGGAGACACCTGTCAATAGTAATTCAGTCGTTAGTTTTCAGGAAGATATGCAAGAGAGATTTTCCTTTATATAAAAAAAGGAGGCACATCATTCTTGTCAAACTTAAAATACAATTAACAGCTCATCACATTGGGGTCTTGACCACAGACAGGGCTTAGTGTCCCCACTGACAGCCATGACAGACAGCTGTCACATAGAAGAGTTCCCTGTGGGGGTAGCAGGCCAAAGATTCGGTAACATTTATGACTGACTGTCAGCTGTTTTGGAAATCCTCAATAATAATTGTAGCTTGATGTGCAGTCAATAGAAATGTCCCTGTAGCCGGCTGGCACACAGGAAACTCTTTTAATGTGAAAGGCTGGCTGTCATAGCTGCCATCAGTTTCTGTCAGCAACAATAAAGTCCCCCCCAAGCTGTGATTAGTCAGTTGTGGAAAAGCTCCCTCGCACCTCTTAGTAAAAACTGGTAATTGTGTTTAGCATTCAGTATCGGCACGTCGATGCTATTCTCTGCTAGACGGCACTGAAATACAGAACACCTTCCTATCTTGTTTTCTGTGGTGTGATTTGATTTTTCTGTTGTTGAAAATTGGTGTTACAATGAGGAATATTTTATTTATTTAGGAAAACAAATAGACTATTTAATCTTATTTTTAAAGCCAATGTATGTAACATTTTAGCACTAATTACAGAGGCATGCATTTCTTGACTTTGTAGCTAGAAAAGGTGATAATATCCTCTTTAAATCGTTTTAGTCAACCTCCATTAATGGGTCACAAGAGAAAATACAGTGTTAAAGTGTTAACTGATTCACAGGCTAGGTTCAAACCCCGATATGGGAACAATTTTCTGTCTTTCAGTCAACAATTATTGAGCCCTAAAACCCTGTACTTCCACAGCACGGTTTTAACAAAACATCAACCCTGCACACAAAGTACAGAGCATAAATTTGATCTCTATGGGGGAATTACAACGCAATTGATGCAAATATGTTACATATTTCACCTTTAAAATATGTTTTCTTTAATTTATTTAGAACACAGTGGATGCATGCATAAAAAGAAAGTATAAATAACAAAGTGTTCTATCACATGATCCCTTGTCTGATTTGAAAAATGTCCATAAAACCACACAGTATGCATGTGAAACAGGGTTGTGATTAGGATTCTTGTCTTTTTTTCTCCCGTATTTTTTCTGAAACATGTTTTTGGGAGGATTCATGTGTCGGCCAGGGCAAAAAGAGAAAAAAGCTAAATGAAAAATTGATCATAAAAAAGATGAGAACATGAAGGCAAGCGTTATGTGAAAATTCTAAATGATGCCATTCTTCTAATTTCGCTGCATCAAAGAGCATTAAAAAGTTATCCTCTCCTTTCATCTTTCTTTTCCTCTGAACATAAACAGCTTTCTTTGTGCTTTTTGTCTCCTGCTCCTGTCATTCTCACTCAGCATTGTTTTTCTTTGTCGCCCACGCATCTGAAAATGGGCAACTTGTGCTTCTCACCTTCCCTCTGTTCGGCCCCTCCCCCGCCTCCTGGAAATCTATCTGAAATTATCATTTCTTCTTAATCTTAATCCTCTAAGATGAAGCTTAAGGGAGAATGACAAATCAAACAACCTTGAATGATTCATAACTCAACACCTCATGTCTAGTACGCTTGTTTTTCCTCTATCCTGCAACTTACTTATTTCACTGATTTTTCTTCCATTCACATATCACTGTTGTAAAATTAATCTCGTACCATTTGGTGATTTTCAATTGTTTTTTCCCATGACTAAATCACGAGAAGCTTCTCTCCGAGTGGAGAAAATTCTCTGACCTTCAGCTTATCAAAAACCTGTTACACACCTTAAACTGAAAAATGTACCGTGGTCGATCCAAAATCAAGGTTGTTTCTCCGAGTTCTTAGAAAAAAGATGATGTTTGTGAGCTATTTTGTTGACTCAGCTCATTCTACCATAAAAACATTGAACATCCTCTAAATTATATTTATGATTTTTTTTCTGCAATATACTCTGTTAAACATGTAGTCAATGGCATGAAGTTAGCACAGTGAATAGACACAGAACATAAAAAACTGCAGTATTGGTTGAACGTGGGGGGGTTCTGTTAATAACTGCCACTCTTAAGCAAGGTGATGATCTGTTATATTCATATTTAATGTTGCTTTAACTAAAAATTCTAAGGGTTTATTTATAAGGTAACGCCTGCTTCCTGACCTAGAATGCCCCTCTGAGCGACATGTCTTAATACATTTTTAAACTATCACCATAGATTTCTGAATTTGTGGACTTTGGTTCTCATGTAGGCTCATGGCTGTCAGACTGAGATGTTTCACAGCTTTGAACCTAATCTGGCTGTAAGAAGCTTGAGAACTGCAAATCTGCCAAGAGAAAAAGCTGAGAAGCTGGCAAGATGCTCCTGTACTGCATATTGACTATCACTGATAGTCTGGCTGTTTGTTGAGGGAGGAAGTGTGTGTGTGTTGGAGGGGGGGATCACCTGCATGCGAACAGATGTCAACCTTTATTAGTTCATTTGTTTTTTACTGTGTAAATAACTGAGTTAATCTAGCATGAATAAAATTCTCAGGTAATAACACACCTGACCTTGCCTGACCTTACACAGCCTAACATATGACCAACAGATTGTTGTGTGTGTGTGTGTGTGTGTGTGTGTTTGTGTGTTTGTGTGTGTGTGTTTGTGTGTGTTTGTGTGTAGGGTATATACCTGCACATGCTGCTTTTCCTGGAGCCCGTGCTGCTGGGGGAGGAAGGAGGGGTCTGGTAAGACCAGCTATAGTCAGAGCCCTTTAAGTCCCGGATCACCTGCAACGATGCAAAACCAAATAATGATGATATAATGGCAACGACAGACAACATGGAGGCAACATGGCTTTTACAGGAGATGGGGAAATAGCAGATAATGTGTAACTATTCTATAAGAATAAATTTGTGCTCATTATGACTTGTTTTGTCTCAAAAGGTGTTTCTCAAGCTGCACTGAGGCACATAAACAGGGATAATCAGTTCTGAACGTAGCTTAGTCACCATGCAGTGTGACTGTAACAGGAAGGAAAAGTAAAAGCAGGAAATAGAGTTAGCAGACACGTAGTCCCAAGACATGTATGTCAGGGATTTACAGCCCAATGTGAACACTGACATAAGTCATCTCACACCATCCAACCTTTTAGAACTTACACGAAACCATCAGGAAACACGGTGGCTGTAACAGTGATGTATCTGCACACTAAATTCTAAAATTATGTCATTTGTGCTTTTGCTGGAAAATCTTATTAAGAGCCTTTTTTGCTGCTCTCAGCCAAAAAGCCCATTCAGTCATGATAAAGAGAAAGAATGTGCCACTAATATGAAGTTGAATTTCTATTAAGTATTATCTAATTACCTTCAACAACTGGGAACTGTAGTTTTAAAGGAAGTGTTTTACTCAGACTGTGGTAATAGGAATATTTGTCAGGGGTTAAAAAGTATTAGGCTTAAGATACACAGGATATGCTTGTTAGTGAGATCACTGACTTTGTTGGTTTTGATTTTTATATTAAGAGTAAAAATAATAGTATAGACTAAACCTCATTGATCGTTCACCTTGCATTGCAACAATCCAAACAACCGGACCATTTCCACTAACATTAGTAGAATTGGTGGTAATAAACCTGTGTTACCTGCTCACTAGCTGGTGGCAGCTTGTGTGGGTCTTCAGTCAGCACAGTGAGGTCATCAACAATGGCCTGCAAATGTGTTATCTCTCCCAGCATGGCAATCTCTACACTCTGCAAGGGGAAAACAGGACAGACTGAGTTCAACAGCTACCACATCATCGACATGAGCAAGCAATCAGCGCTATTTACATTTATTTTCTACAACCCTCAGGTGTAACAAAGGCGTAATGATCCTCACCACCACAGGCTGGAGCATGTTAATGAATGTACAGTAACGCCCTCTCTCTTCCAAGAGAGCTCTGCGCACCGCCTGCTTCTCTGTCTCCTCCATCAGCAGATACAAGTCACTGACGTCCTGCATGGCACTGTCCAGCTGGGGGCGCAGGTTTCCACGGCCTGTGCGAGGCAGAGTAAAACGTGCAGAGAGACGAGGAGGAGGGGGGAGAGATGTAGTGAGGAGGGGAGGTAAGGAATTTGAGGGGCAAAGTGATAATTACGAATGACATGAAGGAAGAAAAGTGTACAAAGTGCAGGGAGGAGGGACAGAGTGAAAAATGAAAGATGATTAGGACACATAATGATAAACTGCTTGTGAACTAGAGGTCGATGTACTGAAAAACACCACACTCAAATGGTTTTTGTACATGGCAATGAAAGGACAGATAACACGTCGTCAGTCATGACTTGATGCAAAGCAACTGGTTGTGACATGTAGTTCCTGTAATGGATGTGATTAGACCACCAACATAAATAAGGATTAGATGTCGCATCTTCACTTCCTCCCACTGGGGACGCAGTTTTTGCAGCAGTGATCAGAGGAAGAGCTAGAGTATAGTAGGTCAACCCACACAGGAGCCTGACTTAATCACGGATCAATAATAACATTACACCCCTGATTGCAGCATCAAATAACTAATTAAAGCAAACTCATCGGAAAAATTAACACATGAAAACAGACCAGCTCGATAGAAACTACATAAAATAACACAAGCCCCTTTTTTAGGGAAATTTATTTGAGATCTATTTTGAATTTTAGTTTCACCCATCTGCAAAAAATGAAAGGTAGGGATTTATGACCTGTATGGAAGCCAGACACCAGGAGGCAATTGATATATTTTGGCTTCACTTTTGAAGAGCTGTCATGTCGTCCATCATTATTTATGTTGATGGATTAGACATACAAATGTGAACAGAATATCTTGAAGTCATTCAAGTCTGCATACCACAATGACACTATGATAAAGAGGATGGAGGAAGGCAAAGAATGAAAGAAAGATGGATGAAGATGACTACATAACAGAGACGCCAGATTTTCTGCTAATTTGATGGCATGATTTACATGTACTGCCAGTCTAAAGTTTTTAACACTCATATATTAGCATTTTTGGTTAATGTGATGATTTAACATCTTGAAAAAATGAGTATGAATACAGTTTGGAGTGAATTCAGATTCTTGCTATGTTGTTAGCAGAAAGCTCTGGTTGTAATAAGCCAGCGGTGCACTGTTTACATCTTACCACTGTCTATATGCTTAAAATATTGGTTTAATTGGCAGCTTTTTTTAATATACCTGCAATTACTAAAACACTGATTACATTTATAGTCCATTTAGGACCTGACAGCTGGCTAATTAAAAGGTCCTTTGAACACTTAGCTGTCATCATGAAGCCAAATGTCAGCTCATTAGAAAGAACCTAATTTTACTCACAGGAACAAAACATTGTCTGACTGATAAGCTGTCAAAAAAATGACAGTTTCTTACTCCATTAAAAGCTTCAAGAAAATAGCAGGGCTACATTTGAAAGAATATACGATGAACTTGTTGAATTTCAGAGAGGAAGCTACATAGTTTTAATACCTTTGACCAGATTTTTGCTAGCTGTCAGCCCTTGTTTCCAACTTTTTGTCTAAGCTAGGCTAGCTAAATTTAGCTCATATCTAGTCTGTATAAGAATTGTATCAATCTTTTTCACTAAACTCTTTGAAATAGAGAGAATAAACACATTTCTCCAAATGTCAAATAATGTGTTTTCTTTGACCAAAAATGCTAAAATAGCACATGGTTTCCTTTGACTGGCAGTTTGACCTTGATAATCATGATGCTTTTGAAAACTATCTCATGAAGTTCTCATGCGAGGCAAAGTATAGCAGACATACCCAGAAGCTCTACAGCCAGGGGAAACAGCCAGAAAGAGACAGAGCAGAGGTAGGAACGGGTAAGGGGAGAGACAGAAGAACAGCAGTGTTAGCTGCATCACAGGACACGTCGCATGATCAGGACCAGCCTGAACCGCTGCCGTACAGTAGGTCTTGTACAAAAACGTTTAAAGTTGAATTATAACCAGCAGTAGAGGTTAACACAAGCACAGCCAGGAAAGATTTCATTTCTTTCTCTTTATAAGGTAGAAGCAGATAAATCATCAGAAGCTGGAAAGGAGTCTGTGAAATTGTGCCAGGCATTTAGAGTTGGTTTGAGCTGTCATTTCTGATTCTGCACTCTAGATGGTGCAAGTTTAACCTGAACCATCAGTGGGGACCAGAGACCAGCAGCCAGGCACACTTCATTAGTATCAGCCCTATTAACTCAGTAAAGCTGTGTGAGGTTTTTGATCACAGGTTTGGCTGATTGAACCAAACCCTTTTCTTCTTCTTGTCCCTAGGGAGAGTTTTTCTTACCTTTTCTTGCTTTTTTCTGGAGTTTTATGGTATCTAGTGACTTTCTTTTGATTTCCTGACGAGATCGCTTGTACTCTGTTGAGAAAAAAGACCAAACCAAACATTTATTTATATCAAATACACAGTGCTCACAAATGAGAATTTATAATTGCTGTTCCCTGTTGTCTACCTTTGGCATGATCTTTATCCAGCTGATTCGCTGTCTTCTTCCATTCCTCTATTCTGTCCTGAAGCGGCGTAACCAGGCCTTCCATAAGAACACTACAGCATTGAGTAGACAACATAGGAAGAGAGAGCGAGAGGATGAGGGTTATAAAAACAGTTTATTTTATTTCCCTGACAAAAAACACTCAGTGAGTAGTGGCAGAATGAGTGGAAGGTCAACAGAGATGGAAAGGGAGGAGGGACAATAATCTCCTTAAGGCAAGAGGAGAGAGAAAATTAGGTTATGGAGCGAAAATAAAATAAAAATGAAGAACACAGATGACACTTACTTGGTGAAGTGGCGTAATTTCGTCTCAATGCTGCGGTGTCGCATGCACATCCTTGTCAGAGCTGAACCAACGTCCCTAGTGGCACCTTTGATAAGACAAACAAAACAAATCGTCACCCACATTATAAATAGTTAGCATTACAAATCGCAAATGTGCCTCTTGGCCTAAAAAATGTGATTTTCTGTGAGGAGACATTACACATCAGGGTGGCATTTTGAAAGGTCTACTTCTTCAGTCAGATGCTTTTATTAAGGTGATTTTTTTTTTTGGAAAGGCATTTCTTCCTTCAGTCACTGGATTAAAAGTGCTACTTGTAAAAAGCCCATAAATGTCACGTATGTTTGGGGAAAGCAAATGTGACGCAGCGCCTGAAAACTAAACCCCTATGCTACCTCAATCTTGACACAACAGCACTTTACACTTAAAGATTGCGTGCGTGATTGTCACCACAGTGTAAATATAGGAGTAAAAAAAAAAAAAAAAAGCATGTGTGAGTTGGTTGCTGTACTTTTCCTCTCTGCTAAAGTGTAATTAAAATGGGGTGTTTAGCCCCCAAAGCCCAGACTGGCCGACTGTCTTACTGATGGCTCACAGGATGGTGTAATATGTGGCAGCACTGATCCTGTTGTAATCTGGGCCACATACGGCTAATCTGAGGGTCTTTTTCCAAACACACACACACACACAAAGGGAAAGAGGGAGGACATCTCTGTGCAGCAGACAGGCCTCATAGAGTGGAGGCATGCACAATTGCATTTGGATGTCTTGTGTTTGTGTGTATGTGTGTGTGTACAGGTGGTGTGCTCTACTGACTTCCCCCCACCCTTTTCCGAAGTTCTCACCCCCTCTACCCTGAAAAAGGAGGGAACCCTGTAAGGGGATATCCCTCTATTCTTCCCTGCCTGCTCTGCCTTTCCTGCTCTGTTTCCTAAACACCATTCATGCAGGGCGGCCAGAGGGAGATAGAAACTGGCTCTAACCTGCACTGCACAAACAGGCAGAGAGAAAGAGTGGTGGCACAAAATGAAACAAAAAGAAACACACAGGCCTGAAATCAGACGCAGAGTTAGGAATGCTTCAGATAGTCGTCCGGGGAGATCTGTGCTATTTTCCAGTTATAACATAAAGAAACTAGGTTACTGTCTCTAGTCAATATCGCATCATACCGCGAGTTCAAAGACCATTTCAATCCAACGCTCGACTGTCAACTTCAGTAACTGCTGCACCAGTTCAAAGACTCTTAGCAACAGATCTGGAGTCCATCTCACGCAGACATAATCTTCAGAGGGATGGAGAATAACTAGAATGTGTTTGTTCGCGGGGGAGAGTATAGGAAGGTTGTGTGTCTGCACTGCTTTTCAAGGAGAGTGTGGGAGAGAGGGGAGGGCTGGAGGTGAAAGGTCATCCAGCTGTATCACACCATCACACACAGGCGTTAAGCACTAGCAGGAAGTGATTGAGTTAACATGAGAAACCTGCGCGCTGAGCTCTTGATATACGTAGCAAATGAGGTTTTTCATCTTTAAACGTCTGGTGTTGAGTGTCAGTCATGAAACGGCCTCTTCTCACACCGGCTTAGGGCTTCAAGTGTAAATTCAGATGTGCACACAGGACACGTGTGTGCAGGTTATGCATCTCTCCTTATGGAAGCATTGCAGGAGGCATCCACAGCTGCAAATCAGCTCTCACAGGATGGAGGGAGACCGGAGCAGAGACAGAGTGAGAGAGGGGGCGGGTGTGGTGTGGTGTGGGCTCTTTTATCTGTATAACAGACCTTCCCAATGTCACTGTCTGCCAGTGAGGGCCTCCAACCCCCACTCTCCTGTCCCATCCACACCTGCCAATTTCTTTTCCTCTCCCCTCCTTTTCCCTCCCGTCTCCTCCTTCCCTTCCCAAAGGGGGATCAGCTGACAGTTACATCCTGGGGAGGTCCAGGGACTTCCTGCCCATGTCCAAGAGCCCTGCTGGACTCTGGCCTCGGCCGGATGGACAGGGACACAGTGATTTACTCCCGTAGCACCCTGCACGCACACACAGGCATGTGACTAACATGTAAAAGCTGGGGGGAAGGGTTTAGGATGACTAGAAAGAGGAGAAATTCGGCATTTTTTTGTATATTTCAAAGAGTACGCTCATTTCCTTAAGGAAGGAGGAGTGTTTTTAATAGGCCTGCTCTATAGGCAGCTCTCTTCCTCTGCTGCCCTTCTTCAGCCACACACACACAAACCCATTAAAGTTTGTTTTTGAAAGTTTTATCCTTTTACGAGCCCTTTGAGACATTTTTGTGTTTCTAAGCTTTACAAATATAACATAGTCGACTATCTATGTATTTATATCCATCAATACTTGACTCTGTAGTGGCCCGAAGCCTGACTAAAAGTGTGTAGGAGCTGGGAAAGCAATTATTAAACTGACCCAGACCCCTGAAGCTTTAGAGGGAGCAGTGCCAACCTCATAGCAGCCAAACGAGCATGAATGAAGCAAAACACAAAACGGGATGGAAGAGAGTTATTATGCAACCCAGCCATATATCTTATGACATCAAATAAACAACTGGGAGCAATTGAACATCCCAGAAATGTGTGGTTCATTATGACAGCGGCCACATGCATGTTGCCGGGGTTGGCGGCGCCTGGTTCAACAGATATGCCAAACATAGATATAAATTGCCACCAGATCTGTTGGGCATGTTGATGTGAACATGGGATTGTTGGTGTGAAGGTGGAACCCCGGCCCGCCGGCCCCCCCCGGCGGGGGGGGGGGGGGGGGGGGGGGGGGGGGGGGGGGGGGGGGGGGGGGGGGGGGGGGGG
>JAPZDV010000023.1:2224997-2235355 GCA_029814665.1 Acanthurus lineatus | reverse complement strand
TTAAACATATTCCCAAAACATATATATAAATTGCCACCAGATTTGTTGGGCATTTTTTTGTTAAAATGGGTTTGTTGGTGTTTTGGTGGAACCCCCCCCCCCCCCCCCCGGCCCTGGGTTTGGGGGTTTGTTGGGAAATTTGGGCTCCAGTATTCAGGACCAATGTAGTGTGGTCTAAGTGTTTAGTGAGTGGTCCCATCCAGACCTCTGCTTCTTATTAACTCCTTGGATTCCTCTGGGAAGAAGGAGTGTTTTAATAGGCCTGCTTTATAGGGGGCTCTCCTTCCAGGAGCCCAGGAGCCAGAAGCAAAATTGCCACAAGCCTCATTCACTGATGTCTTCAACATGGGAGCTTAGCTGGACTGTCTCTGTTTCAGCGTTTAAACCCTGCTGCTCAGCTCAGGTTTTACTCGCACTCCAGACTACCAAGCTGGACTTAGATTCTGCTGAAGTTTTGCCTCAAACATACTAATCAAACGACGAACGAGTGGCAAAGGAGGTCAACTGTTGTGTCTGACCTGTGTCTTCGCTAAAAAGCTGCACTTGACTAAACCACCAAGACAACAGCTGAAAGCCAACCAGTATTTTTGTTCTATGCTTGCATGAGAGGAAATAACTCGAGACAAGCAGGTGGACGTAGCTTTTATTCGTCACTGAAAAGGAACATAAAGATGTAAACTTTTTTTATGTAATAAATCAGCTTTTGCTAACTACTTTCACACCACTCTCACAACACAGTCCTGTAATAAAACTGCTTCTAATGGCAAGTGGTAATGAAGTTGTCAGCCCTTAGCCTTTTGGCCTTGTTAAAAAAAAAGGGGGTTGTAGGAGAAAAACAATGAGTGAAAACACTTGGGTGAAATCATGGCTACTACAGCAAAAAAGCCAAAGGAGTTTTCTTCAACCTGCATCAAGAGCTGGAGCTCGATTAAAACAAATTTAAAACTATGCTTGGCTCTTTTCTGTTTAGTTCCACAGTTAAGCACCTTATTTGTCCAGTCTTCCAGACGCATAAAAAACTACCCAGACTGCATTTTCGTTAGCCAATTGAGAGTGTTTTCTCTTACCGACAGGCTTTTCTAACAATTTTACATGCTGACTCAGCTGAAAAGGATCGTCTAAATCCAGAAGTGTACACCATAAAATGTGAAATGTGGCGACAAACACTCACCAACAGCCCGTCATTGGCCAACAGGCTACTGTTGGCTTGGTGTGTCAGATCCCTTAAATTCATCATAGCAGCTTGTTTTCAGGCTGAATCCACTGGTCCTGACTCAAGAGTGTTCTCCCTCTCTCTGCTTCCTGTGTCAATAAAGCATGTTTATGTGGACCGCAGAGGGAAAAGGTACAGAACATCCTCACAGTTACACGAATATGAAATCCCCTTTTATTATTTTTTTTTTTGCTAGGCTCTCATGCAGCCTGCGCTTAGCTGAGGAAATTCCATCATCCGTGAGACAACAGCTATTCTTCACACTGGCACTCGGGCCTCGGAGCTGGCAAAGACAGTTAAGCCTCCTGCGTTACCCTCCCCTGCTCCTTTTAAGTGCTACAGAATATGAACTGGCAGGGACACAGCGGAGGCCACTGATGGATGAGAGAGGCTGAGGCTGTGAGGGGAGGCAAAGGGGGGATGAAAGAGGGTAAACACAGCCAAGGTGGCGGCTGGGTTCGGCCAGTCAGAGGGCAGAGGAAGTGTTAGCTGGCTGCTGCAGGTGCAACAGGCGCTGCAAGGACAAAATCCCACGCAGTAGGTCCAGTGAATACACAATTAATGAAAAGAAGGATTAAGTGCAAAGAATCGGTTCATGTGATGTCTCTGAAACATCATCAAGTCTTCATAAAGTTTGTGTGTGTGTTTTCTCCAAAGAAGCAAAAAAAAGCATCATGCAAACATTATTTTCCCAATAAAGAAAAGAAACAAAGAGGACAAGGATGAATCGCTTTGATGTTCCTCAGTTACCAGTTGAGCAGATACGAAACTGAGGTTTCTGAATTCAAAATCTAAAGAAACATCATAACTTCACATCATCAAACATTTGCTTCAAAGCGCAGCTGGAGTTCTCGGGTGTAGCTCATTGGGAGCAGTCAGTATTAAAAAATAAAGATGCATCTCTTGTGTCTGCTGGTTTGGGAGCAAAATCATCTGATGGAGAAGAGAGCAGATAAAACAGACGAATTCAAACTTTGATTGAGATACAAGAGTACTGTGCTGTACATCAGCAGGAGGAGAGTTACAGAGGATGGCAGACACAGACAAGCTTTTGAGAAGTCCTAAGAATCCCCCAAATGTAAAAAAAAAATGTGGGTACTTCATATTCTTCAGAGCTCGACTTAAGAAAAAAAATTAGCATTTCATAAGATTCTTTGTTCATGATTATAACACAAAGAAAAGATCAGTTTCACTAAGTTTTTATGTACATTTTTTATCAGCTCCAAATATATTTTAAAATGACAGATTGGGGTGAAAAGTGTGTTTTACTCCGTGAACAAAGCCTGAGGTGGAGTTTGAGGGAGAACTTTCACATATAAAAACTATAAATGCAATTATTCAGATTTTCTCTTTGATATTTTTCTTACAACACTTGAACTGAGTATGTATAACACAAAGTTGTCTTAAATTTGCTGTTGCCAAAAATAGATGCAGCACAGTAGACTGTCTTACATACTGAGGTCACTTGTGTTTGTGGTCAGTTATGGTGCAGAGAGCATTAAGACAGTTACACCTCTTCTGAATAAACAGAAACAAACTTGCACACTTTTGATTTTCGAAAGAGGTAATGTTGTGAGTAATGTTAAGAGTAACTGCTGTTACTTTGAAAAATATAGAGAGGATGAATTAAGTATTATACTTAACCACGTTTTATCCCAAACTAATAAAAGGCCCTCTTTTAATGCTGTAGAATTCTGAGAAGTAACTGTGTTAAAATTAGAAAAACTTACAAAGTATCACTGTTATTTGACATTTTTAGGTATGTTTACTTAACTATTTTGAAGAACCTCACAGAAAAGATTATCTGTGAGTCTTTTTGACCAAATACTTCATCCTACGAAGAACAAAGACTTGGTGGATATTCTGCAAATATACAAGTATTTAGGCTGAAACTATTGACCTTTTTCATAAACGACTGATATGAAATTTTGCCTGATGAAGTGAGTAATTGTTTTTCTATAAAATTTCAGAAAATAATCAAAACTGCTGATTACAGTTTCCCATAGCCCAAGGTGACATCTCTAACATACTTACTGTCTGAAAACCAGGCTACAACCCAAAGATATCACTTTACAGTGTAATAAAATTAGCAAATCTTCACATTTGAGAAGCTGGAATTGAGCCAACAAAAACATAACCCGAGACGAAGATGAACTTCTGTACTGTGTGTCTGCAGCACAAAATCAAAACAGCATTCAGAACCTTTTATGTCACTTCCTTACATGTGGAACGTCTCTTCTTACAAGAACACAATTCTAATGAAAGGCAGAGGAAACAGCCTGGAGATCAATTGTCTTAGTCACACAGTGAAACACACACTCAATCCATTGTTGTCTGGCCAACACGCACGACAGAAACACTTGGTGTGTATGTGGTGTAAACGTTCTGGAGTGCATTAGGACGAGACTGAAGGAGAAGGAAGAAAACAAGGAAGTCATTTCTTTTTGTTGGAGGATCTTCCTGCCCGGGGACGTAAATGCTGCTAAAAATAAATGCCCCCCCCTTGTCCAGAGGTGCTTCTCACTGGAGGTGAAAAGAGGGAAAAGTAGAATAGTATGAGAAAGAAGGAAGACTTGTATTGTGCCACAGGATAAAAAAAAGGAAAATCCACAGTCGGGTGTCTTTGCCTGACCTTGAAGAGGAGGATACCGACGAATCTTACACAACACAAGGGACCTGAGATGTATCCTAACTCCAGATAAAAACAGACAGAGACAGACATTGAGGCAGCAGTCTGTGACTCAGTGTTTAATGGAGCAAAGCCTGCGAGCCAGTTAAATCACATGACTCAAGCTGTCCTGCTTTCCCCCCCTTCGCTCCCTTTATCTCAGCTGACAATGTTCTGCACTTCTGCTCATTTGCAAACAATCCTGCAAACACTGCTGACACCAGAGCTGCTGCTCATATAGCATTTCATAAGCTCCGCCCCCAATGTGTAGCCTTTTAAGTCAAACAGAGGGGCTATTTATTATCATACCTCCCAATTCTCCTTGGTGCTTAACTCGGTGTGTGCTTGCAGGAAGAGATCAGTCAGAGCATTAACATGAAATATAAACTCTGTTAATACTTTATATTCACGTAGCCTAATAATGATGAAACCTCTCCATGCGTGTGGTTGGACTAGAGTGTTCTTCTCTACTTCAAAAGCTTTGTATTATAACTAACGCTCAAAAATTATACTTATAATGTCATAAGATACCATAAAAAGTGAGCAGCAGTCTGACAAAAGTCCACCTGTTGAGACTTTTTGCAAATAACCAAAATGTCAACCTAAGGGGGGCGCTAGAGGAAAAAGTGGGCAAAATTCATCCTCTAGGAAACATGAATGTCGGGACCAAAGCTGACTGAAAAACAATTCTTCATCTGTTTTAAATCAGCCACTTCAGTTGATTAAAACTATGCATGTATCCCTTTCATACCCTCTTTAATGTCCTCCCTTACATTCCTCTATCAGACTTCTTCTCCTGTATATTTTTCCCTCCCCTCTACAGCTCCCTTCCACAGTCAGGATACAGCTGAACACAGTGTTCCCCCTAAAGTCCCATGTTTGTCTTCTTAGTTTGGTGTTCAGCCTCGGAATGAAAGTTATGCAGAGCCAAAAGATTTGTTTTCTCTCACATTATTATTCCTCGACTTGATCGTCAGTTCCCAACAGCCAGTTCTCCCTTTGTTTTTTGCATGTAACCATTAGAATAGCTGGAATGCATTAATTTGCAAAGAGATCACGTTGAGTTTTGAAGTTGAGGTACATGAAATGTGTATAGAGAGACATGAAAACTGAGTTTGCAAATGTTCTGACAGACGAGGCATACAGCCGAAGGAGAAACAGGCCTTTGTTGTTACTTCTGTGACTCTTGCTGAGGGTCATGAAATGCCAGAACAACCTTGCATACAATCAGCAGAATGGAATCTTTAAGATACCTAAAATCCATAAGCTCATTTCATGAAATCAAACCTGCATACTGTGCAAAGATAACCCCCCTGTTCTTTTACACACTGGGCTCATATTAAGCTTGAACATAAAATGTTGAGCTTGATGGATGTCAGTGCTGGTCACATGGGCGCACTCTCATTATTTGACATGTCCATAAAAATAGCTGCGCTGCTGGGATAGTGTGGAGGACAGTAATCCCCTGATCTCGTTCTGCGCACGGCCTTGGCCGCATCTCGTCCATGCCTGGCAGTCCAGATGGCGAGTAGGGATATCTGTCCCATCTGCCAACCCAGAGAAGCACAGGGGCCAAGCAGATTACTGCTTTGCTGAGACACTGATCTACTAGCATACCTCTATTCCTCTACTGAGAATGGACTTCATGGGTAAGAGCGAGACAGACAAACAGAGAGACCTGCAATGATCCACTGGAACATTATGTCTGTGTGAAATGGTGTATGCATTCTACCGGCTCTGGCACACAGATATAAGGAGAGAAAGGTCCCCTCAGTGTTGAGCATAAACTTGCAGTGCGTTGCAGTCTGGCCGGTGATCCCAGAGTGTGAATTTTTAAAGCTGAGGTTGACTGATCAGGAAGGGAACGGAAGGCAGGCTGTGTCTGTGTGTTACAGAGTGGGGCTAAGAGGATTAGCTAAACGCCTCTGCCTAGCCTGGATATCCAGAGCTGTGGAAATCCCACTGCAATCACAACCCCCACCCCGGCCAACCCACCCCCAACTGGACTCTTCCTCTCCGAAAAATATGGAGCCTGTATCTCATACCCCTGATGGACCATTAGCCGCGGACAATTGGTTCTTTGACCTCCATCTATTTGATCCATGTCCAAAGATGGAAAAAACTGAAGACCTTCTACTAAAACACATGTCATCCAGCCTAGCAACAACAAAACACCAAACACAGAGCCCACTTTTCTCCAGATGAATCTGTTCCTCCTAAAAACATCACACAACAATTTCATATGAATGATAAAAATGGTCTAGACAACACACCAAGAACCATTAGGCTGACCAACCTGACTATAAAACACCCCAGAGAGCTGCAAGGCCTTGAGCTAAGTCAGTGTTGAAACATAAAACTTTATCTTTAAAAGGCTAAAATTCGCCAAATACATTCATCCAATGTAGACTTTGTGGTTGGCAAACCTTTATTGAATCCAGATGTGAGCTGCCAGTTCGCAAAGACAGAAGTGCCTTTAGACATGGATCCATCAACGCAGCTTAGAGACAAAGCGCTGTCAGACTCAGTGCCTGGCAGCCGACTCCTCCAGCTGCTTTTTAAAACACAGACACTGATGCCATGACCATGACCGTACTCTCTAAAAACAGACACCACAGGCAAGAGGAAGCCTGAACATGAACACAGAACAAGGCAGTTTGACAGAAGAACATGCGGGAACAGAGAGGAGCTTGTATGGGGTGGAGTTGAGGCAGGTTAAAATGTATAATATACTGTAATGTGTATTTATGAAAAGCTGCACTCCCAGTAAAAAACAACAAAGAAAGTTAGAACAGGAAATCATAAAATCCTCTATCCTCTCTCCCTGGACCAATCAAGAGGCTCCGGGTAAGTAAAAAAATGCTGCTTTCCTTGGCAGGAGAACACGCACAGTCTGGAGATAGTGTGTGCGAGTTAAAGGGGTGATAGGGTGAGTGTGTCAAAGGTAGATTAAAGGAAGCAGACTAAGAATGTGATGAAACTTCCAGCTGTGCCAGCAGCTGCAGCTCGTCCCCTAACACGAGAGGGGAATCGGGGTGACAGCGATGACGGCCAACAGTTCGTAGCTTAGGGCCGGCCTCCTGTGGTGCAATCAGCCCTATAAGGCGGTGCAGACGCTAGGACAAACATGATGACTGCAGGCAGAAAGACCCACACATGCACAAAGTGAGACGAATGAGCCACATTTCCACAAAGCAAGCCGCTTCAGCTCAGTTGGTTGCATGATAAAATGATTAGTTTCTTGTTTTTGTTGTCAAAAGTTGTGGATGGTACAAGCAGAGCACCTCCATTCTGTCTGTTTTTGTTGCTCCACTACCGAGATCCAAGCAAACCAATACAGGACATAACTGGAAACGCTGCATTTAATTAATAGGTCAATGAAATTCATAGTAAGTCGTCACATTGTCTGCGCTCTGATGTAGTATTTCCCACACCCTGTTTTTTTTTTTGGCAGCAGTTTGTTGTTTCGTTGCTTTTTCTCAAACAAAGCAAGTTTCCTTATCATAAAAAAACAACCACCTACCGAGAAGAAAGAACACAAAACATCTGATGTCCTCCATTGTGTTCTTGTAACAAGAGTAGCTAGCTCAGGGTATAATGTGTGTGCACAGCATGTGTGTGATTGAGAAAGTGTTTGACATCAAGCAGCAAAAAGCAGAGCAGAGGAGAAGGTCATCAGTAGGTTGTTAATATGGCAGAAAGTTACAGTGTGTTCATTAATAAAAAACTACTGAAGTCTTTCCAACCGCTGGAAAGTGAAGGTTTGCCCCAAATCTGTGGTAACAACCCTGCCTTTATTAAAGAACACTGTCTGTGGTGGAAACATAAACACAGATCTAGGGTTTAGGTAACTGTGGGTATGAGTAATGTACTGGTTTCAAGGGTACTACAGAGGTTTATTTAGTGAAAAGAAAGAGGTTCAGAAATGGAGATGGAATGGTAAGCAAGTAGTCTCTAAATTCTATTTATGTACCACTGTTTCTCGAACAGACTTGAGTTAATAGAGTAAAAGCAAGCAGAGAGAATAGAGCATCTTACAATTGCAGCTGCCTGAAGTGCAAATTTGCCTAAGCTATTGTCAACGGAGCCTGTAGCCTGGGGTTCAAAGGTGATCCCAGTCCACCACAAGCCAACTCCAATAATATCGACATTGCTCCAGCCACAAAATTAATTATCGGCTTCTCCCACAGGAGAAATGGAATTGAAGCGGTGCGCTGGTTAAGAGCTTATTAAACCTGTAAAACCTCTTTCAGACTCCTTCAATTCATCGTTGGGATACAAGCACAACAGCTAATGCGAGCAAAGATGTTTTGTTTTTATACTGAGCAACAAGATTTGTGCCAAATGAAAATGGGCTGATCATAAAAATGTTAAATTACTCTCTACTACAACCTTCCACCACCATAATGAAACACCGAAAACGCTTAGCACATTGTTTTTACATTGCTGATAGGAAATACTGTTAAGTTACCAGTTTCTAATGATTTAAGATCATGTTATTTTCTATTGAATTGTCTAGAAAATATAAAAAGATCTCTGGTCACCGTTGGAATCTGTACCAAAGTTCAATACTCAATGAAATCATTTAGAGATATTTTAGTCCGGCACAAATTGGCTCTTTAACTGACCAATAAATTAACCACTGACTATTAATAGATCATAACCAATGATGGACACAAGCCTCTAGCATGTTTAAAAAACCTGATGACTTGATTTACAATCTTTAAAAAGAGTTGAGACGTTAAAACCATTAAATGTTCATCATCTCTTATCTGTTCAATGTATCATTAGTTTCTTGTCACAGACTTTCCTGCATCCCTCATACGGTCTGTGGCCTGAGAGGGATGACTTTAATTCTGGAGTTAATGTCCCCGAGAGAGGAACAGATGATTGAGTGAGTGGGCGTGTGAGTGACACACTTATGAGGATTTTATGCATCTATAGCTGTAAAACTTAATATGCACTTCTCTCTCATCTCGCTCTGGTTCATTTATCATTCTGCTGTTTTCCCTTCTTTTACTGTAGACACACTCTCTCTTTGAAGTCCAAGCCTTCATGGTGCATACGCATGTTTTATTAAAGCAGGCTGCCAGCTGCTGGCAGCCGGCAGGTTGACCTCACTCTACCTTGCTCCATCCTGTAAAACTGACATCAGGAATCATTTAAGGTAACTCCATGAATCGCCTTGGCAATAAACTCTACTGTTACAGGACGAACTACAGGAGTAAAACCGGTGAAAATGTGCGAACATTGTTAAGCAAATGTCTCTTCAGCCATTTTCTCCCGCAGTGAGTGGTCAGTGAGGGATTGAACTAGTACAAACTGTTTAAAGGCATGTTGGCATGTGACCTGCAAGGTCAGGTGGCCGACTACCAGCTGTCACTCTTTGAATATCTGTCTGTGTGTGTGCATGTTCCTATGCTTATGGTGATTGAGTTTGTGTGTGTGTGTCAGGAGGCTTTGCACGCTGGTCAGGGTTTTGCAGGGTTTTTTGACCTACATACTGCTCTCGACGATTGACTCCAGAGAAAATCTGTGTTAATCAGCTGCCTCTGTGGCCGGCCTGTCTGCTGCCACTAGCAGGGTGACAAAGCAGATCAGCAGACCTCATTAAGACAGAAGAAACAATAAGCTCAGATTTTCACTTCTCTGAGCCCCCCTGCTTCCCTCCCCGCTAAGAGCTGCCCCATGTTTGGACATCTAAGGCTGTGTTCAGGCCAAATCAGACAATGCTGCGATTAGCGTAGGTTTGTGTGGCGGTGGAAGTGACAGCCTATCTGCAAATCCAACTTAACACCTTTTGTCTTCCCTATTGGCAGCGAAAAGGTTGACCGTGTTTGACTTTTCACAGCAGGGTCACTGCAATTTTTTGAATCTTTTGAGAGAGAACTAGTAGTTTTCTTAGACAAGACAATGGTATGTAGAATTTGTGTCAAGGAAAGATCTAGTCAAAGATGAGCAGGAGGAAATGAGGAGGTCAGTAACAGCAACACTCACAAGTAATCCTGAGTACTGCCACCACCAGTCTGGGGCTGTCCTGAGTGTGAGGTATATTTAAACCTTTGTGTCCCCACATGTCTCTAGCCCTACACCACGTATCCAAATAAAGCCAAGCTGTACACTTTCAGGATCTTACTGGGCATTAGAACATAAACATTTCATCCTAGTGGAGGTGACAGTATCTCGTTCCAGAGGTCAGTGTCTGTCTCTGAATGTGTATTGATGTCATGAGCTATCCTCTAACCTATTTTGGTCATTATGGCGAGGGCAAATGGGGAGAGTCTGCACAAATAACTGTAAGACACAATACTGATTGAAACAAAGGGACTGTGTGACACAGCCATCAACTTTGCTCTACTTAAGTGCAAAGAAACATAGTGGCAGGTAGAGAGGTTAGAAGGCCTAAAGTGTTAGAGAAATTCCTTCACAATTTGTACTGCAAATTAATTTCTAATATTTGAAAAAGATTTATCTCTT
>JAPZDV010000023.1:2213654-2224897 GCA_029814665.1 Acanthurus lineatus | reverse complement strand
CATGTTTGGACATCTTAGGCTGTGTTCAGGCCAAATCAGACACTGCTGCGATTAGCGCAGGTTTGTGTGGCGGTGGAAGTGACAGCCTATCTGCAAATCCAACTTAACACCTTTTGTCTTTCCTCTTGGCAGCGAAAAGGTTGACCGTGTTTGACTTTTCACAGCAGGGTCACTGCAACTTTTTGAATCTTTTGAGAGAGAACTAATACTTTTCTCTACTTAAGTGCAAAGAATCATAGCTGCAGGTGGAGAGGTTAGAAGGCCTAAAGAGTTAGAGAAATTCCTTCACAATTTGTACTGCAAATTAATCTCTAATAATTGAAAAAGATTTATCTCTTTATGCTAATATCTTTACGTGGACAAATTATGTCCACAATCATCTGCTTTGGATCCAAAATAAAGATGTGTGTTGCTGAAACAGTCTTTGATTAGATGCTACAACCCCAAGCTTCCCATACACTGCAAGTGCAGTTAATATTGTACTGCTTAGAGTTAAACTGCATAAAACAGCAGCATCATGGTAGTGTTGCTCAGCCATAATGCAGAGCTGCACTGGCATCACTTCAAAGTAATTAGACATTTGAAGTAAGACGCAAATAATCTGTGTGCAGCACTCCAAAAGGAAAACAACAGGATTTCTTGAAAAATGGTGGCGAATGGTACTTTTCCTCTTTTTTTTCCCCCACCAGTTCTTTCAAAGGCTTAACTCCACAGCGTGAGAGCTCGAATTGATAGAAAAAACCTCCCTCTTACCTCTCGAGTTGGTAGCCATGTCTGCCACCTTCTGAAAGGCATCTAAAAAGGCCACCGCTGCCAGAATTGTGGTCCTGTAAATATAATGGCACATTTTTAATGCACTGAGACTGTGGAAACGAAGAGTCTGTAAATGCTGCATGAGATTTTTTTTTTCTTTTTAATAAAATTCACTGTTTACTGGAACTACTTCTCACCTGAGTTGTGAGTGCAGCTTTGTGGCCTTGGCAGTGAAGTCTTCCCACACAGGGTAAGAGCTCTGGCAAGAGAAGGGAAGAGAAATAAGACAAAGAAATCTAATAAGTGCAAAAGCTTTCTGTCTCACACACACAGGAAGACATGGTTTTATCTACAACAGGATAGAAGCTGGTACATCTTAACATTTTAATCAGCTTTATCTTCTGTATTTTCCTCTAAGTACACACTGATGAGACATTAAGTTAAAACAAAGTTGTAATAGCTTCAAGAGAGCTTTGCTGCTTCCCCCAGGGGTTAGACACAGGTTGGTGTATGGGCTCCATGCTGGGACTTGTTATTTGAAAAGGTCAGCCTGATTTCTCATCTCACACTAATGTAATTATACTCTTCAATCAGCCTAAACACCACCTTCTTTCATTCAGGCATGTGTGCTCACATGTTTTATGTCCATCGAGCATGCAAGATCTGTGTGAACTCTTGTATTAAGTGTTTATGTGCACCAAGCAGGTAGAATTGCCAGTTCTTTCAAAAAAAATCTGGACTAGATTTACTGCAGGATCATCACACGCTGCCTTGAGTTTGAAGAGCACATGCCAAACATAAAAAAAAAAAAAAAAAAGGTCAGATCCCATTAGAGCGAGAGTCTGAGCCCCAGAGAAAAGAGAGGAGGGGCACAACCCCTGAGCGCCTGTGTGATGAAGAGCAGCCGACAGGGATCACACATCTTGACTTTATTTAGACACTCTGAAATCTGGAAATAGTCCTCCTCTCCAGCATTTCAGCTTCTGCCCTAAAAAGCTATCAACATCGGTAAGAAAAAAAACGTTTGCCATGAACCTCCCAGCCTCGTTGTCTGCACTTGACTCCAACAGGTGTCTAATTAACTTGTGTGGCCTGTGACTCCCAGGGGAAGGAGGGATGTGCTGCCAAGGCAGCTGAGGGAGGAGGGTGAAAACGCTGCAAAGAAGGACTACATGCAAAGCAGCAAGGAGGGTGGGGGTGGGGGGGACGACACACATTTCTGTCATCATCCACACCCAGCAGCTCCCAGGGAAGTGAGTGGAGTAGACAAATAGAGGGAAGGAAGCAGTGAGAAAGGCTGATCCTCTCATGTCTCATCATTCACAGGAGGGTGAGGTCAGGACTATCATCCTTGGAGCCTTTTGATGGCGCTGCTCAAGGGCATTTTTTAAAAAAAAAAAAAAAAAAAAGGTGGTTGCGTTCCCACACACAGAGGCTTTTGAATTACATCCATTACCGGCCCAATAGTTCCTGGCTGCTGATGTAATCCAGCTGAATCATTTTATTTCGTTTCATCCTCTTCCTTTTAAATAGACACTTATGTAACCAACAGGTGCTTGCTTGTATCAACCTCTTTTGTCGGCGCAGCCAACATCTGACTTTTTAAGTTTACTCAGTGCGCCGTGCTGGTATCATGTAGGTAATTGTGTGCACTATTCTGTAACATTGTTCACAATCAGTGAGATCAGCACAGGAAAGCCGTGCTGCTGTGTTGCTCTGAAGGGGAGGGGAGGTGCTGGTGGTGGTGGTGGTGGTGGTGGAGGGGTAAAGCTGGTCTGACGGGCTTGCATGGCCCAGCCAGGCGGCAGAAATGAGGTCAGATCTCAGACAGTGGACATCGACACTGTGCTGACTAAGGGCTTCAGTCTCATTCATCTGCGCTGCTTATCAATACACAGACTGCCTCTTTCTGAGAGCCCTCTGTCTCTCTCGCTGTCTCTCTTTGGCCCTGACATGAGCACAACACAAAAAGGGAAATATATGAAAGCAAACCTGCACTGCCAATAGCTGAGAGCTGATTTGAAAGGACCCATAAATAGTCTGTCCGAAGCCAACCTGGCCCCATGAGCCAGAGATCAATAATAAATCTGTTAGGTGGAAAGTGCCGCCTGATGCTCGTCTTGCTGGCTGTTATTAACACTCCGGCATGAGCGTCCTCCACAATGAGAAGGCTGGGAGCTGCCACCAGGCCTGATGAATACGTTCACACTTTCCATCTGTTGTCGTGAACAACAACAGACCACCCTGGTTCGACTTCCTTGACTTGCCCCCTCCCCCAACACACACAACACAACACACTCACACACTCACACTCACTCACAGAATTGCATATAAATAAAAGATAACAGAAGAAATTGAGTTCCTACTTAAGAAATCCTTTTCAACACAACTGAGAGGTGGAGAACTCATTTAGAAAACAATACAGCGTGGTTTACAACGTGAGTCGATTGGGTTATAAAAGTAGGGCCTGGATCAAATGTGTATTGAACTAAATAATGCTGAAGTAGAGATTTCCTGCCACAAGGCCAAACATCAGGAAGCACAATCAATAACATTTCAGGCCTTTTTCCACCCAAGAGGTCAAAGCCTGGAGTCACTTATTTTTTTGAAGAGCATCCCTCTTGTCTGACATTTAATCCAGTGAAACTTTTGGAGTCTGAGGATGAAGCACGACCATTTGTTTGGAAGCAAATCGCACTCCAGAACATCTTATCTGTGACAACAGCACAAAAAACAAGAAATAAATAAAATCACCATTCAATTTCAAATGCTGTTTTACCTTCTTTTGCCAGGCTTCTGCTATTTAGAAATGATGCCCTGGTTTAACTTATTGATGCTAATATATATATAAGGTTTAGGTTTTGACCTTTGAACCAAACATTAACGCTGCAACCAAATAGTTTTCACAAAATCAACATCTTAACTCTGCTTTCAGTTCTTGCATTGTGCACAGATTGACACATGGCTGAAGTATTGTGAAATGTAACCAGTGTCAGACAGACCTGCTGCACATTATGCAAATAACACAAAGGGAGTTTCATCTCTCAATTTGTCCTGCAGCGGTGTTTCCAGTGGGGGAGGACCCGGTGTAAAAGACAAAGGCAGTAAAAAAAAATATGCATCTGATCTGCCACCGTGCAAGCACAAAAGGTCAGATATTATTCTCGTCTCGGCCTACTTTCATTTGGGCTACATGTGTGTTACCTTCATATCGTTTACGATGGCCTGGAATAATCCACCCAGCGCTCCACACTCCTTCTCCACCGACTCCATGGTGTCAAAAACAAACAAAAAGAAAAGCTCACAGAAAGACGAGCATCAAATTAAAGATCCGACTGCTGAAGCGTTTTCAAACATCAGAACATGGATATCTTTGTTTTGTTCATCCGCCCTTCCTTGTCCTCTCATACAACAGCGTCAAGCCGGTGGAAGCGGAGAGGATGCAAACCCTCAAAGCCCCACAGCCAGCAGACTGCTGAGCGCACAAACAAAAAGAAATGTGCTGCTCGATGGCACCGGGGGGCTGCCGCTCGCTCCGCCGCCGCCGCTGCTGCCGCTGCTGCTTACTCGCCTCTCGGACGCACGGGAGAGATGGAGCAGAGACGCGCTCTGGACGGGTGAACTACAGCCGGGAGTCGTGGAGGGCACATGCACCGAGGGTCCTCATGACCACCGCGTTAACGCAAATAACCAGAGATCACAATCGAAGGGGGGAGAGGGCAAGAGGAGGAGGAGGAGGAGGGAGGCGGAGGAGAGGGCACCGCGGGAGACGGGATCGGTCGCAGGTCTGGGACGCGGGGACGCGCTCCGTTGTTAGTGGTGGAGCAGATGTCTCTCAAGGCAAGTCTCCCGTAATACGATCCATGGGAATGGAAAGGGGGCCGGTCAAGTTTTTTTTTTCTTCGCATATAGTGGGTGAGGAGGAGTGGTTAAAAGGAACAACCCCCCCTCTTTCCTCCGTCCTCCCCTCTATCCACCCGCATGCAAACAAAAGTGAAGCCTGCCTCTGCCTTCCCATTGAACAATTGACTGAGATGAACACGAGGATTTCCTCCGTTTGTTATGTGTATTAACACACGCGTTCGTTAATGACCATTTGTGCCCCTTCGGACTGCCTCTTATTGTCCTCAGGAAACTGTAGCGTCTCCCACTTTGCATCACTTATCTCTTAAATCGACAAAACAAAAGAAAAGTCTGTATACTCAGCTCACAATGATTTCCTGTCATTTAAAATGAATAGCTCAACATTTTGGGAACAGATCTAATAGCTTTTTTTTTTTTGCCAAGAATTACACAATATAACAGTTTCTCTGTAGCTGCAGCCAGGAGACTGTTAGCTTAGCATTGCGCAAAGAATAATGGAAACTGAGCATAAAAGTGACATGTTAGAAAATACTTGACTATTTCTTGTAGCCTAACTGTAGTTTTCTCCAGTTTTGGCCACTGCACCTGACCTAAAGCACAAAGTCCCCTGTAAAAAAACACAATATGTTATTTTGTTGTTTTTCTTTACTTAAGTTTGTGTACAGATTTAGCCTAGGCTACTATTTAACCAAAATATCAGTTTCAGAACCAGTTTGATGGTTCATCTTCCTGTAATAGAGAGAATGGTGTTTCTTTCATTCCCTCTCTGCCAACGCCTCCTTTGCTACTGTGGAACCTGAGTAGATGATCTCCCATAAGAAGTCACACACTGAAAATAAAATAAAATTAATGTAAAAAATTAAGTTTAATCAAATTTGTGGTATTAACACTAACAGTAACAAATTAAGTTTTGTCTTCGCTTGAATATCTAGTTGTGAATTTATCAGTTTGATCAAAACATAAGACACTGTGTGTTTTTGTCTCGAAAAGATGTGTTTACATTATCCCAGCCAAATTCTATTACCCACACAACATACACAATTATCTTATTTAGTTGTCTTTGTTTAAATGTATTTTTTAAAGTGGAAAGATCCACAGCAGATAGGATTTTCTAACCATGTGTCTGCTTTGAGCTAAGCCAAGCCAAACAGCTGTTTTTGTCATATTTACCATATAGACGGGTCAATTGTGCCAGTATTCTGGTGTCAAATGGTGTCAAGCTATTAATCAGAAAAGTCATTAATTTAATAAGTTCAGAACTTTTGTCGGAAATCAGATTTGAATCGATTAAAGCATCCAATAAGACAGTTCAACTTCTTACATTATTATAAGGCAGCAGACTTATATAAGGTTTATTAGAGGTCAAACATAACGCATTACATTCAGTCTGACAGGGAGAGTTAGAGGCCACTAGAGTGTAATGTGTTATGACCACACCATCACTGGTGTAGCTACAAGGACTGGGGTCACCTCACAGCATCCTTGATAAACATCCTGTCATTTTATAACCATGCACATCTGCCACACACACCTTCTTCTGTTTGTTCACTCCACAGGGCAGATGTTTTTGTGAAACATGGCTGGGTGAAGCTGCAGCAAACTCGAGCAGCCAGGCCAACCCCAGAGAGATTCTTTTTTATCAATCATACTTCTCTTTTTCAACATCACTTCATCTACTTTTACACCCTCTGTGTCATGTTGGTAGAGTTTGCTTAAAACAGCAGCTGCATGGCAGATTATCCTTCATAATTCTTTTACAAAAGTAAAACATATGTGGGGGCTTTAAAAAGCAACCAGACACCAACATCCTGTCACGAGAGCAAGATTTCTAAACAAGAGCAGAGTCATTAAAATGACTACTTTGTAAACAAAAAAAGAAACAAAGGATAACACAAAGAAAACAAATTTTTCATTAAGTTGCGGTGACTAGATTAAGAGCTGTGTCTGGTTCCGTATCCTTCCCTTCTGCCCATGTGGACAGACATGAGGTAGAGAGGCTGGGACCGGAGCCCAGTCCCTGTGCTCTCACCACAGCGTTCGCTGGCATTTCTGAGAAAACAGCTATAAAACAGCAAATATCCCCAACACAAATGGTAACATTCCTAACCACCACCATTAAGCCCCCCGTCCCCCCCTCCACACACACCCACCCCTGGAAAAAAAGGGTCTATTCTGTTCCCTGCCATACCGCTGATGCATGTGTGTCTGCAAGAGGATCCTTAATTTGGCGTGGGCTTTAGTAGGAAAAAATGTGACGGTTTCTGTTTCGCTCAGTAAGGCTGTGCAACTGAAAGCAATCATCAGCCCTAAACACATCAAGCTGGGGACACTCAGAAGATTTTGGAGGCTTATATAACCGACTTTAGGGGCTTTGACTTCTGTGTACATTTTCCTCCACCATTGTGCGATAAAGCCTGTTTATTTTCCAGCCTTCCCCCCGAGGCTGTGTGTTTCACCTCATTCATAAGAGAGACGGGAGAAAAACAATCCATCATTTCATTAGCACGGAAAGCAAAATAGAAGCAATCAGATATTTACTCAGCTTGTAGATAAGTAATTGAAATCTGGATAATATTAGGTGTTATATTGTAACACATATTACATAAGCTTACGAGGTGAGAACTTGAATGCAAAACGCCTGTTTATTTTCCTAATCTCTGCTCTGTTCACTTCCTGCTCCTTCTGGATGGCGTTTCAAGCTCCCTCTTAAGGTTAACCTTCACCCAGACACAGAAGCAGCTCTCCCAGATACAAAAAGGGAAACACAGGCTCTGTGATATACTGTGACCTCTCACCTCAGAGCCAGGTCCTACCCATGATTCAGCTTGAGCCCTTGTCTTGCCTGGTTTATCATCCGCAGTGAAGGATAACATTTGGGAAGCTGTGACCCCCCAGTGAGGTCACCGCTGAGGTCTTGTGTCCACTTGACCGTGAAATCTATCAGGATTTGTCATCTGAAGTTTAGTGTGCTTGGGCAGTTATGTAAGTCACCTTTTGTTACACTTAAAGCCACATGGTGAGCTCACCTGCAGGCAATCAGAAGGACACATGGGCTGGATATGAACTGAGCTTCTGGTTTTCCCTAAGATAAGATCAACTTTATTGATCCCTTGCTGGCAATAACCCTTTGTACTGATACAGACAGACAGCTGAGAGGATTATACAACAGGTTTGAAAAATGCCTGTGGGTGTTTTGATACTTTTTCGCCAATATGAAGTCTTGTCACCACTGGAATTTATTTTAATAGAGTGAATTTAAGCTGTTGTTTTCTATCTGCGGGGAAAACATTTAGAAGCCAATTTTAAAACCTTCAAGGGGTCAGAGTTTAATACTGAAAATAAAGATTTTTATTTTGCTTTTGGCTCCACGCTTACTGCTTTATCACTGCTTTCCTAATGAGAAGTAGTTAGACTGCTGGGGTTCAAAAATATAATTGTGCACTAAAGTGAAATCTGTCCTAGGAAGGCAAATGGAAGCAGATCTACTGACAGACAGGGAAAGAGTTCAGAAATATTTAATAGCTACTGCATTTGTTTTATCTTGAAATGGAAAAACACATCCTTGATTGTATAAATCTCAATTTTCAACTTAGTCTCAATCTGCCACCTCACATATTTGCCACCCTCACTTGCCCTTTCTCCCCTTCCTTTAAAATTTCAGTTTGATTTACTCATTAAAATCAGTGTAAACTGTGTCCTCTAACTGTCAGGCTGCCAGAGTCTAGAAGAGATGGGCACGGAGTTGATAAAAGTATTGATTTGTTCTTCTCATACGCCTTCAGTTATCACCCTTTAAGTTCACAGTAATAAGCTTTATGAGGAGCCAGTTTATATCACATTAGGAGATCTGCTGAAAAGACCTGGAGCTAAAGGAGCCCACTTCCAGTTCATCTGGGTGTTTTGAAAAAAAAAAAACCTTTTAATCAATATTTTATTTAAGATTTAATCCTTCCTAAAAACAGACCAGCACTGAATATCAATTCGATAAGGCGGTCAAGGTTAGTGCTCTATTTTAGATAATTTAGATTTGTGATGAAAATATATCATCTATTATGAACTACTGGGTCTTTGCTAGGGGAAACGGGATTTGAAATAGTTTAAGTACATCTATAATTTATTTCTGTAGGTAATTTATTATGCTTACTTTCTAGGCAAAGCACAATAACCAATTACTCAACAATTGGTAATTTGGCTGATGTAGAGTAAATGAACACAGATAAAGATTTCCTCTTATTCTGACTCTGACTGAAACGTAAAACTTTCTTACAAAAGTCAATCCATCATGCTAACTTATTTTGTCATCTCTATATATGTGGTAGAGAAGTTATTACAATTTAACATATATTTTGATTAGTTTTAAAGGTGGGGTGTCTGATGTTGGTAAGCTAACAAAAAATGTATTCCAAGAGACAAAAAATAAGCAACAAGGGGAAGATAATTATGCAATTTTTGTAGTTTCTTGTATAAGAAAAGGTTGCAGTTCAGCAGCAAAAGGCCAAAAAAACAAAGCATTCTGGCAGCAACACAGAAAATATTTGAAAAGAGTTTAAGCTCACAAGATGATATTTTTGACAAAACTATTACTAAATGTACTGGAACTCCTAACGAGCGAGCTGTATTTGACCCCTTGTAGCTTTCAACTTCAAAACAAACAGCAGTAATCTGTCTTGGTTCAGCAGCTGGCTCTCATCGCTCCTTTGGGTCAGAGGGGTTTAAGTGCTCTTCACCACTGTAGTGCCTCTCTGAACATGACACACCACGACCCCATACATCAACACATCGCAGATGGACACAAAGTAGTCCTGGGAGAGGGATCACACTCTTTGGCATGCACTGCATATTCCACACAAGTCTCCAAACACAGGGTGAATGGCTAATGAATGAGCTAATGTAAACTAAACTACCCACTGTGGCTGAGATCCCTCTGGCCCTCTGCGTTTCTTTCTGGCCTCACCTTAATCTTCCCTTCCTTTCCTTTCATCCAGCCGTCTTTTTCTGCCTCTTTGTTCCAATCCTCTCCTCTTCCCCAGTGTTATTATTACTTCCTTAACCTTCAAATTTACATCCTTTTCTTACCCAACCTCTGGTGCCCCCCTCAGCTCTCAGAGAGTTTGAGAATCCCCCCCCCCCCCCCCCCCCCCCCCAAGCGCAAACACCGGGCTCACCAGCTCCTTTGGAATTTCCTCTAAAGTTTGCCCGCCAGGTCCCGCTCTCATCCTGAAGGATCCCATAGACACGTGTGCTTCTGTATACTGTACATCTCCCAAAGATCAGGGCAGAGATTGAGGCTCAGGCACGTGGAAAAAGACAGAAACAAGGGGGGGGTAGAATTGGGTGAGCGAGGTAGAAAGAAATGAGCACCAAAACCCCTCAGCCACAGTATGCAGGGGCAACGTGACTCACTTTATTAGGTCTGCTTGACCTCCACACACACATGCAGCCACCCGCCAATCCATGCATGCACACAAACAAACACTGAGCCAGACACACAAACAAAATAATGCTAATGCTGGAAAGCCATAAACAAAGGTATTTATTCACCAAAGAAAGCAAATAGAAAGCATTTAAACATGGCAAACTCGGGAAATGACTGAGCAGCATCTCTTCTCATTTTAACACAGAAAATATTTTCCACGAAACAGCTGTCAGAGTGTGTGCAAGCTCAAAAATATGACTAAATCCATATTTGGTGCACAATTAAACAGCAGTGTTTCTCATGTGCTATAACTGTTTCTGCCCAAAATATCTGTCTTTTTTAACAACATCCACGACACATGCGCCCATGTACGAGGAAATGCAGGCCTCTGTAAACTTGCCCCAGAGCAGCAGCAGCACAGATCCAAGCTGGCATCTGGAACCAAGCAAACAGTCACATGGTGAACATCTTGTACATAAATACCCTGCTATGTAAAACTGTGAATCTGTGTAAAGCCTGCAAATAGACACAGACAAGGACACGCAGCGAGATGACAGATCTTTGCTTCGTCTCCTGGTTAAAACACCAATCAATTTATCACTGCTGAGCCATTGAATCTGTTTATTTGATCTCCAGCAAGGACGTGACGACCCGAATTATTTGGATAATAAACACTGTCATTGATGATGCTCTGTCATTGTGATTCAGTTCCATTAAAACTGACATGTTTATTTTGCGCTTGGCCCTAATTTATCAAATCATTAGCTATCAGACTTCCAACTGTGAGGAAAACTGAAAAGTTTCTCAGCTCATCACTATTTAAAAGTTCAGGCATTTGTAAACAAGAACAAGTATGAACTCTATTCAGGAATAAAGATGAAGAACGTCAGCGAAGGCGGTGTTGATCCTCTCACCATGGTGAGATTCACAGTGATGTGCCTCCCCTGGACACTTAAAATAAACAGTTATAACTGACATTCCAGCTACAGAAAGAGGAGTGACCCAGGTCAGATCAGTGTTTGAGCATCGCTGCCATTCCACGCGTACTCCCCCCTGCGTCAGTCCAGAGTGCATGGATGCGTGTGTGTGCGTGTATCTGACTGTGCGTGCCAGGCGTGTCTGTGTGTATGTGTGCACACATGTGAACTCAATGTGTGTGTGTGTGTGTGTGTGTGTGTTGTGGAAAATATGCTCTGAAAATAAACCACAG
>JAPZDV010000023.1:2197314-2213554 GCA_029814665.1 Acanthurus lineatus | reverse complement strand
GTGGAAAATATGCTCTGAAAATAAACCACAGGGTCAACAAACAGGACAGAGAGAGGGAGTCCGTCCATGTGTTGCTGTGTTTTGGAGAAGGGGGGGTGGTTTGGTTGTGGGGTAAAAAAAAATGTGCTTTCTCCTCTGTTTTCCCGTCTGCAGTGGGAACAGAACTCACTGACTTCTCAGTGAACTATCCACTGTGTGTATCATGAGGAGGACACAATATGCACCCAGGGTTTGGTCTAGAGGCGCTCAGGCCCAGGAAGGAAGCTTGTCCTTGGGGGGAGTCGCCCTTGGGAGTCAAGGATCTGGAGGTCACTCAAGAGAGACTTGTTAAATTCAACACCCGCTAAAGGAGAAGGCATGTAGAGAAAGAGCAGTATAAAAAGAAACAGACAGAGACTCTGCAAAATGCTTCTACATCTGCTACTTAAAACATGAATCATAATGAATACAAAAACATGGCTGTCAGTGTTAAAGGCAATACAATAAATCACTGCAACAACTATTCTCACTGCTTTAATCCCCCAAAGAAGACTAACAAGGCTGGCCAACATGTTCACAGCGACAACGCTAACATGTTTCAAGGTCATTTAGACCATGTTTGCCATTTTTCAAGTATGTTTTCATGCTAATATTTTCTTATTAGCAGACAGACACAAGGCTGATGCAATGTCATTAGCCTTGCAGGTATTAGGTCATAAATCATTGATTAATTAATATTTTTGACCAGATAATGGCGTTAGAGAAAAAGTCTGGTGGACATGAAAGCTCAAACACATTGTACAAGAACCAGGAGAGACTGTACCTGATGCCCAGATGACATGATTTTAAAATCTTTCAACTTTTTGTTGACTTTATCTGCTGACGATGCCTGACGAAAAAGAGAGCCTCTGAATTAAAAAAAAAATCCTTTAGACTATCTGATGTTTGTCACAATATTTAAAGTATAGACCCAAGTGGTGGACCAGCCGTGTTATCTATCTCTAGAGCTCCAGCTGCAGTCTGGTCATTACTAATTTATGTGCTGCCACCTAGTGTTGGTTTATGTGAGCAACACAAACATGAAATGAGTCCGTCTGCTATCAGTTCGATATCAATACACAGATGCACTTCAGTTTGGTCATTAAAAGAGACAATTGGCCAAACAGGTCACTTTAATAACCATGGTTTGTTTTTTTTCACAGCTTGGGCACCGAAATCAAGAGTTTTGACAGAAACACTACATTACAAACTTCATGACACTCAACTGTGTATAGAATAATAAAGAACAACAGCTGTATCCATTTTTAAATGTTTTGTCACTTTTTCTACATCAAATCTTATTTTATTTGTATTGACATATGTGAAAATACTAATAAGGTACTTTATAGAGCATTAAAGAGACCAGGATGAGCTAAAATCAGTGGCTTTACACTAAACAGAATTGTTGGGATAAATCTAAAAAACACATTCCAAATTTTCAAAGAGACTCTTTAATAATAAAAATGTACAAGTGGTATCACAGATATTCATTTACACATCAATACAGTCGATCCGCTTTATGCTCATTTCTGTAAAAACAAATGAAAAAAAACAGAATCAGATGAGTTCAAATGAATAAATGAAATTAGTTTGTGAACGTTTGTGCACAGTCTGCTGGGGTGGATTTGGTATTATCAGCACCTTGTCAGTATTTTTGTTTCGTCGTCATCTTAAGGCCACTGGGAGGATTATCGAGGTCAGGGCAGAAATGTAGACTACACACATACACACACACACACACACACACATGCACATTCAAGGACGTACCAGTTGTTCTAATCAAATGTCTTTCATAAAGCAATATACTACCAAAAAAAAAAAATACTGTCATTAGGAGTAATTATAAGGATTGAAGTTTTTTTTTGTTCTGCAGCATCACACATTGCCTTGAATAAATTACCTTTGTAGTATGTTTAGACTACTGATACAAATGACACTCAAATTAAAATTTTCATTAAAAATTAATTTCACTGGGCTCTGTCAATAGCTTCTGCTCAAGTTTCCCCCTAAACTAAAATGTGTCCACTGCTTTTTTTTTTGGATTTGTTCTTTATGCAGGTAGGTTGTAATGTATTTGGTAAAGACCAATACATATGTACAGTACCACACAGATAAGTAACTTAATTAATACAATCAATGAATTCTTGATGACAAAGTTACTCATCAAAGAGCATTATTACGCAATATACAGCAACCAAGCTTACTCCATTAGCATCATCAGTCATGCCGAGTAGGTCTGATGCTTGGACCAGGAAGTGTGCTACCAGACCAACAGGATGTTGAAAGACAAAGGAAAATCCACAAACGGAGGGTCCAAAAACACAAGTGTGTGTCCAAGGGATTTCATTAAGTGAAGTGGTGAAAGAGGTCTCTAGGTTGAGATCAAAATAAAAAGATGTTTTAGTTTGTTCTGGCCCGCAGGCTGCACAGCCAACACTTTGTGTCTTACAGTGAGGTTTCCTTGGATTCTGCCACAACTGGTTGGAAGGTCAGTATCTCTGTGAAGGTGTGACCTAAAGAAGGAAGCACAGCAGGACACTGATCGATAAAACAGCTCACATATCACATTCCTCCTTTCCTTTTAACTCTGCATTCCTCATTGATCTTTTTTCTTGCTTCCTTGCACCAATACCAGGCTAACAGCCCCCACCACCCCCCATCCTTACGTTTCCACTGAGCCAGGGGCAGGTCTGTGTTGTCTAGCGAGTGGTCGTACGGCTGAGCTTCCGTCTCTTCCTCTGGCTCTCTGAACTCGGTGAAGTAAGGCAGCGTGAGAGCCTCTGCAGCCGTCACCCTGCTCTCTGGATCCAGCAATAACATGCGTTCTAGCACAGCCACGGCTGAGAAAGGAGCAGAAGAAGACAATCAAATCACAGTTTGAGTGTCAAACTAGAAACAGGTTCAATCAAGAGGCTGAGCTCCTCTCCTACCTTGTGGATTAGTTGTGGAAAACACCTTGTGAAGGTCTTTCTTTTCCACTTTTGGAAGGCTTTTGATGTAGTTTTTGGCCTAGAAGATTAAATCAGTACATGTAGCACAAATCATTGTAAATACAAGAGAAATGGTTGTTTGTGTGAAGCATTTATAATATATATATTAAGTAAAAGATGGACACACTGATTTTGCCTTGTTGTGCTTTCATTTCCTTTCACCAAAGATTTCTGTAGCACAATTGGATTCTACAACAAAATCAGGGATCTTTAAGTCTTATCATGTTTTGCATGTTCTGAACTTACATCCTCAGATTCTAGTTTGGCTATAAATTCCTGAGTTGGTGTTCCTGTGGTTTTCATGATCTCAGACAGCTGATCCAAGTCTGAGAACCAGGGGTCAAGGGTCAGACGTGATAAGTCACATACACAGGACAACTCCATATAGAACTAAACCGAGTTACATTCCTGCATCTTTTATCTCTACAAATGTCAGTAGTATGCCGGTGGAAAATGGTCAGTGAGGTAGAAGGATACGGTCGGTGCCTTTAAAAAGAGGTTTTCCTTGCAGCATCTCTGCCATGATGCAGCCTGCAGACCAAATGTCCACTGAGAAAGAAGCAGAAAACAAATTGTTTCAAACTTTCTGTTACGACCAAAAGTAATTTGCAATTACAGGACACTGAAGGCTAGTGATCCACAGCAAGAGATGCATACATTTCCACATCAAGCATGGACAATATTAGTTTAGACATTAAGGGACCACCACTCACTTATTATTACCAATTGATTCAATTAAAAACACACACGTTTTTTTTTACTCAACATCCCTCCACTTTGACCCAAAAAACATCTTAAAATCATTCAAAAAGTGCTTTTCTGGCCCAGTTTCCAGTTGTTAGATTTACTTTTTGAAATTTGGAAGCTACTGAGCAGATTTCTCAGACTCCCCATTCACAAATAAACACACAATTCATACCAATATCTCTACTTTTTGCAGCCTTGACAGGCCAGAATGCACTGCAACCAAAAGACATTGGCAAGAGATCTGTAGAAAAAGTACCGAAGCAACAAGACTGACTATTCATTTGAGGTTTCTAGAGTTCATTCTGGGACGTTTAATAAATCACCCGTTGAAGCAGGAATACTGACTTGAGGGCAAGTAAGTACACTGAAACAGCTTATTCCTGCTACATCATTACATTACAAGAAGATTCAGTGCTAATGGGGAGCCTTGAATATGACTCTGTGATAAAAAATGATGACAGTGTTACAGCAGCTTATTCCCCCCTCTAATTAGCTCTTTATTACCAGTCTGAGTGTAGTGCATCCAGCTCAGGATGACCTCTGGGGCTCTGTACCAGCGAGTCACCACGTAGCCCGTCATCTCACTGTCTGCCTGCCGCGCCAAACCAAAGTCCAAGATCTGACACAATGAAAAATCAAACACAGCAGAGTGAAACACAATTGTACATCATATTCTGCTCTGTTAACAAGACTTTAGGTACCCGCTTAAAAATTTACCAATGCATTTATAATTTATCTTAATAGATTGCCCATTTTAAAGTGGATCTTTAACATTCAAAAAATCTCCACAAAAACCAGCAGGTTGATTTGTTGTAGCTGTCTGGGTGAGTACATCTGTACCTTTAGCTCACAGTCTTGGTTTATGGCAAGATTTCCTGGTTTGAGGTCCTGCAAAAATGCATATAAACAGACTGTGAGTGTGATAAAATGGGAAAGATATGGATTTCCTGTACAAATGGTCCACATACATGGCAAAAAAAGTTAACAAAACTTACCCTGTGAATTATGCCAGCAGAATGAATATACTGTAACAAAAGAAAAAATAGAGACGTAATCAACAGAACAAATTAGCAGAAAAGTAGAAAACTCTAAAATCCATGATCAATGTACTTTTTTCCACCTTAAGCCCTTTAAGCATCTGATAAACCAGGTACTGAATCTTTTCTTCTGACAGTTTCTGCAGCTTCATCAGCTTCCCCAGATCAGTTCCCATGAATGGCATCACCAGATAACTTCAGGAGGAAGGACATGTTATGAATAGGATACTTTCCAACTTGATGCAACTTTTAAACAATATTGTCAAAAGCTGTAAATGGGAAAAAAATAAAGCTTAATGCTGTGCTGCATGCTGAATCACTGCACTTACAAGTCCTGGAATAAGTCCAGAGAGAGGTCAGCAGTGAACACATCCAACAGGCCAATCACCTGCAGACAGAATTGTAAAATAAATTACAAAAGTGAAAATATTTTTCTCCTTTAGTTCATTTATAACAAAGAAGGCCGCATGTTTAAGTAAACTAATTTAAAAGAAACAGTCCTGCTGTCCTGGAACCCTTTAATGCACTGATCATGCTGTGTCTTACATTTTCATGTTTCATGTGTTTGAGAAGCCTCAGCTCTCTGTAGGCCCGTTTGGCAAAGAGCTCCGACTGAAAAGGTCTGTACAGCTTCTTGATGGCCACTTTGGTTCCTGTCCTGAAGTCCACTGCTGAGCTGATGGCAAAAATATATAATATTTGAGGGTCTGAGACAAAATATATACCTTCCAAAGAACATCAGCTAATCTGTGACATGGCCAGTAGGGTCAAAAATAACAACAACAACATCAATAATGATAATAATGATAATAACAATAATAGTTAACAGTTAGTTCTAGGAACTAAAGGGGAGGGGGTCTCTTCTATCCTCTGATCCGAGTGAGTCTATCTCCCCCACCAGCGTGTACCCGATCACGGTTTTTGTTTAAGTTACTCGTGTGTTGTTGTTGAAATGCACTGAGTCATTCGGAGCAGTTGAGCAGCCGCCCGCCCCGCAGAGTTAATCATTTATACCTAAAGGGCCGCACAAAGGTGCCTGAAAGGCTGTTTTTCATTGGTGTGTACTGTGTACCAGTAAACTTTGGTGGGCGCACCCATTTAAACCCCAAACCACTCGCGCTCGTATTCACTCAGTAATCTTAGAGATCATTAAAGTTGACCGGATGGTTTTGGTGAAGCGAAGGTGTCGGCGCAAGTGTTTGTGTCTCCATCATATAAGGAAGTGAAGCAGCATGTGTTCAGCTGGGCGCAGATACTTTTGCCTATTGTTCGGCTGTGACACCATCTGTCCCGTCGCTTTCTTTGTTTTCGTGCTCCGCGCAAACCGGCATTACAGCGGCGTTACAGCTTCATCCAGTTTGTGGAAATCACTTACCACACTGTGCCGTACGCTCCGGTCCCCACCTGCTTCAGGTCCCGGTACCGCTCCGGTACTTCCCATGATGTCGTGTTGACGTCTTGGCGGTAGTAGCCAGGTCTGATTCGCTTAGACATCCTAATTACTAAAAAAAAAAAATCAAACACTAAGTCTGTGGGAGGCTTTTCTTTGGTTGATTTGTCTCTTCCGTCGCTACACACCCATTGTCCCAGATCCTACCTATGCGCTCACCCTCGATCATTGCGCAGCTGTGCGTGTCAGCGGCTCAGGGCGCACCCTGAGGTCACCAAAAGCCACTCCCGAGCACTGCTGGCCTACAATTAAAGGTGAAAATGAGACTGGAATGTAAAACCACGTGACTGGATTGTCAACATGACTTTACAATGGTCGGTAGGTGTGCACTTTTAAGATGGCAATCTTATAGCCGTCAATATCTGCCCTGATTAAATGCTAACACTTACTGTAGGCAATGATCCTGAGCTATGTTTTACGCAGGAGTGTTGCAGGCAAATGTTTGAGACCTGCTAGGACATGAACATAACTGAGGCCCTGGGGTGTAGACACATAGCCAGCAGTTTAAGAAATACCAGACTACTTCATGCGCGTCAAGGAAACAGAACAAGGAAACAGTGGTATTACAAATAAACTGGTAAAACTACACACTTCTTTGTGACACGAGGAAACCTCACGTTTAAACCACATTTAAAATGTTAGTATGGAAAATCTTATCAAGATCAACCAAAATGTAATGCATGGTTAACCCTGAGGCCGAGCTGATCTCTTAAAATGAAGAAAAAACTGATACAACTTCTATTGACGGCTCAGTTTATTAGGATAAATTAAAAACAACTAAAAAGGGGCTCAGATAATATATTTCATTTTTATTGAGGAAAAATAAAATCTCATATCATGTTTATTTGTCTTTTTGTGCACGTGGAAAGTGAAGTTCAACTTCAGAAGTTTAATTTAAACAAATCTAAATACACTTAACAGACCAAAAGATTGATCCTGCTTCAAATACAGCAACTTATGATCAGTGCTGAGGTTCAAAATAATTTATGAATGGCAGTGAAGGGGTTTTTTTTCCCTTTTCTACAGACTCATGCCCGATAACATCACATCTGTGGCACAAAAAATCCCCTAGAAAATTTGCATTAATCTGATAAAAACATCCACTTTTAACTGCAGTTCCCATTTTTCTTTTTCTTTGCTCAACTTCAGTGGTTTGATTTTGATGATTACTAACATGTTACATGATCAAAATACTAAATTATAATCGTGTCTCTGTGCATGTTAAGTGGTGCTATAACAGTAGCAAAAGGCAATATTACTATTATAGGAGAATATGTTGTGCGTGATAATCTACCGCGGCTTATTAAATCAAGTTTCACTTTCACCCACATTTGTACTCAGAATAAAACAGCATCTTCAGCTCGTTTTTTTCCTCTTTCTCTCACAAACACACACACATACACACCGGACTATTTGGTATATGTTGAGGTGTCACCCCACAGTTTTTTCAGAGTCAGACTGGTCACTGCAGGACTTTTCATCTGATCGTCATTAATAGCTGGTCAAACCGAAGCAAACAGGGAACAAGCTTTTGCCAAAATGATTTTTGAAGGATTTTTTTTCGGAAAATCTTATGTTGTGTGCCAGTTAGTTTTATAACCTGCATTTTTCTTTCCTTTTTTTTGCACTTAATGCATCATGCATTCAGGAACATCCATAAATTCCACCTTAAAAAATGTTCCCTGAATTCACAGGTAACACATTGTAAAAGAGCTTTTTTACAAGAGATGGCAACATCCTATTTTTAGTTCGATGTAATTGCGCAACCAAACACAGCTTACTCCCTGTTTGTTTTCATTCACCTAGTTAGCCTGTGGGGTGTCGTGCCTCGTGCTAACTTCCCTGACGCTTCCTGCCAAAGTAATAGAGAGTTGTACATTGACCGAAACAAAGAGTAGACACATAAAATGCTAAGAACAATGGACTCTCTAATCCCTTTTGGCAGGAAAGCTAACAATCAAGGAAGTTATTATGAGGATCATGTGACACAGATTTCATTGGCCCAAGCTGGAGGCTTGCTGTCGTAGGGAACAGGGTTTCTGGTCCTAGATGTGGATGCTGCCTCTTGCTGCCTCTCCTCTCCTTCATCCCGCTCTCCTTGCTTGGGGACCTTGCTGCCTCCCACCCATTCAGGGAGCTCCAGACCAGGCTGTGAAGAGAAAGGCTTCTCCAGAACCTTGAGGACCCGCCGGACCTGCGGCACAGAGAGGAAGTGAGAGCAGGTTAACATCCTGAAAGTGAAAAATTGAAGCTGAAGTGAACAAACGCATTTCAGTGTAACTAAATTGTGTTTTAGTCTTTTTTCCTGTTTCAGAACAACTTTCTAGGCCAATATTTGGAATATTTTTCTGTCTCTGTTGCACAAGAGTTTAGACTAATGCGCTCATTTAAAAAGTAAATGTGCAAATGTTTATGACAAGAGCATCACAGTGGATCTAAGCCTGACCTCAGAGAAGTCTCCATTCTCAGCAGCCTCAATTGCATTCTGGGCAATGTAGTTCCGGAGTATCACACGCGGGTTGGTGCTGTCCATCACCCTCACCCTCTCCTCCTGCACGTCCTGCACATCGCTCTGGCCTTCCAGCTCCAGAGCCAGACGCTTCCTGCAGCAGTGATAACACAAAGCTCTCAGGCAGAGAGTTACAGTAACACAGCTGTGTCAGCCTCAACACCCCATTTCCTCCTCTTTCACTCTGTCTGCCAGCCTTTATCAGTCACACTTCCACCCTTCACCATCCACCCAAAAAGTCTCTTATCCGGTCCATGCAGCTCCACCACCATCTACTCTTGTTTAACATGCCAGCTGTTTTTATTTCACATTATTTCCTTTATATATTTTTCCTTCATTAACTTCTACCGGACATTTTGTTTCACCCCCAAATCTCACCTATAGCGTGTGATCCAGCGGCTCCACTCCTCAGCCTGCTTGGTTTTCAGCTCTTCCTGGCTGGTCTCCATCAGATCTTTCAGCTTGCTGAGTCTGTCTAACTGCCTTGCAATTGTCGCCCTGTCTGAGATCATCTGGAACAGCGCTGGGTTGCTCTGGGCCATAGAGAGCAGCATCGCCAGCTCACTGTCAACAGCAGGACAGGAATCATAACAGTTATAATCTTTACTGGCTTGTTGCAGAGAGCATCAAGCCCGTGCTGCTACTGCAGGGTCAGAACTGCTGTTAGATACTGTGAGGCATAAAACATGAGGCAAAGAACATGAGGCAACAAGATAAACACAGCAAAGACCTGATTATCTGTATGCCTTGTATTGTTCCACTGGCTAAGTTGACATTTTCACAAAATAAATTAGGTTATTAACTTGGATAATGTGTTGCTCCTAATACCATATTCGGCTTAATTAGTGATAATTACGGAATTACATACTCAGCAGATTTCCACACAGTGTACATAGGGATATTTGTTTGAAAAAATCATCATACCAATACCAACACTGGAACCTTTAAAGTGATACAGATATCAATGTAGTACCTTTTCTCCACTTTATGATATACAGAACATGTATATCATATATGTATTCAAGCAAGGAATAATTTGGAGATCGGCAGCAAGCAATACCATATGAATGCAGGTATCCTTTGGCTGGTTTTGATATTGTCAGACAAACCTTGAAGGTACTGAGTATTTACACCCTAATTGTACACAACAGATCATGACATTTAGTATTTTTTCCAGCTTCATGTCGTTTGCAGTAGAATTACCATGGCTGTTTTTTTGAGATTATAATTGATTGTTGCAAATTCCATTGCTTGAGCAAAGTTTGCATTTATTTGGGGTAGCCAGGTTACTAAAAAGTTCCTCCCAGAAAAAACAACAGCTCTACTTTTTGTGTCAAGGATCAGTTGCATTTAAGAACTTAGAGCTGCACCTATTAATATTTTTTCATTAACAACTGATCTACTGACTGTAATCTGAGAGGAGTCACTGGTGAGACAAAACCACTCATTACTTTTACTGAACTCCGGAGTTCCCCTGAGCCCTATGGAGCTTTATAGTATCTTTCAGCTCATTGTTTATGTTTAACAGCCCGAAACTTTATTGTGTTGTTCAGTTTCATTGTTCTCTACAGTCCCATTTCCTCTTCCCAAAAGCATTGGGCAAATTATTGCAGAAGAAAAAAAAAAGCTCAGATGAAGTCACAGTTTTCCCAGCAAAACCAAGCAGACCAACAAAGTTAGTAACAGGCTGGCGAAAATTGTCACTGATAAAGAAACAGATATCTTCCTTAAGAATAGGTGTAAACCCTAACAGAGGTAAAGGAATATTGGACTTAAATTTGTCAGGCATCCAGGATACAACTCTGAATGAATGCTTATGTGTGTTTTGTTGTCCCATATCAGCTGAGCGTGTAATTAGGGCGAGTGATTACTGACACTTTTTCCATAGTAACTATTAACTGTGATGTCAGTGTTGGCAATGCTGCCCCCATGTGACCTTAATATGAATTAATTTCACTTTCAAGATCTCAAACTGATGCACTGTAAAACAGAAATTCATTCATCTGTATCCAACACAGTGTTACTTCCCCCATTTGAACGCTGAACTTAGTGTCGACTGTGACTAATAATAAAAAAAACCCAAAGGCGAATAATTTTGCTATTCTTATTATTTTATCCTTTACATGAATCTGGTAAAAAAGATGAAATTGCAACTGCAGTCTTGCTTGAAATCTCATTATTTGCCTTTTCATGAAGGTCTAAGGTATTTTTCCAAAAAAATACTATTCATTTGTTGGCAACCATGAATACTCATCGTAAACTGTAATTTAAATTAAAGTCCTCATTTTCAAGGTACGCTAACTTGTCATTGACCCAGACTTTGCTTGGTCCAAGAGAAATGTTAATCTGATACTGGTACCACCAGACAGAAGACAAGTTACTTAAACTGTTCCTCAGAACTTAAGCATTAGCATCACAGCTGGCTGTTATTGCATAGCGAGGGACAAATCTTTAATGAAGTAACGTGTATATATAGCCCAGGTAATTAGATCTTCCCTTGCTGCATTTATAAACACATCCCTAATCCCTCACACTAAAAACTGCCTATGGTTCCATGTACAATTTATTTCTATAAAGGCATGAAATAGACAAAGCATGTGCTTGTACAGTAGGCTGCATGCCTGGTGAGCTCACCGTGGATCCATAGTGGGTTTGTTGGCAGCCTTGAGCTTCTCTAGTGAGGCACACTGCTCCAGTAGAAGGTCTGTGGCTTTCTTAACAAAGTCCTCTCCTCCCTCACTTTCTCCCTCAGTAGGACAGGAAATCTGACTTAGGCTGCGGAAGGTGTTGGTGAAGTCAGCACCTGCAAGACGGGGACACAAAAGTCACTGTAAGTCATGTGATATGTCATGTCACACAAGTTTTAATTTTAGTTTTATATGTAGCACTATAGGTACACATTGCCTTCTCTCACTCAGAGCTCCCAGACTAGATGATACTTAATGCCATCCCACCTGTGTTGTGCATGGTCTGCAGCAGCTCAGTGATCAGGATCTCGTCCTCAGGCTCTTCTTTCTTCAATAAGCCCAGCTTCTTCCTCATGTTCTCTAAGTAGAAGCTGTTATACAGATCTAAGTACTCGTCCATGACAGCCTCAGCTCGGTCCGGTGGCAGCTCAGGAGCAAGAGCCTCTGCAAGCTTCACCAGGTTCCACCTGCAGATAGCTGGCTGGGCCTGATAGGAGTATCGTCCAGAGTTGTCGGAGGCATTGCAAATAAAATCTGGATCGAATCTGAGAGGGAGAAGGTATGTCTTTTGTTATAGTCTGAAGAGTATTAGAGACATCATACTTAAAACTATGACTACTATATATTAATATTTATTTTATGGTTATAATAACTGTAGGCTCTATCACATCAATATTGCCCGACCTGTCCATAAAGCCAAACGGACCATAGTCCAGCGTGAGTCCCAGGATGCTCATGTTGTCTGTGTTCAGAACTCCATGACAGAAACCTACACACTGCCACTGAGCCACGAGTCGAGCAGTACGGACCATCACCTACAGACAGGGAGATGCCATACATTAATCCTAAAGTCTTATACTGGATTTCCATACATATCTGAGTCTGGGGGTAAGGATGACCTGATTGCTTCATAATTATTTTATGTATCCTTTCTTTAGCTCAGAATATCTCATTAAGGAACAAGAGCTCTTCTTTCAGGTAGTCCTGGTCAAGACAGTGGCAGGAGCAGTTCCATATAAATTTAATGAAGAAAATGTCATTGTCTATATCAAGAGTTTAATGCCTCTTTAATATGTTAATCTCATTCAGAGCAGAGGGCACAATGACTCAAGAGATGCAGCCAATGAACCGTCTACTGCAGCTTAACAGGATAAGTGGATCCAAATGTTCTTGGCTTCAAATCCTAAAGTCAGGCCTTGGGTTTGTTACTGGCTCTAGTGCCATTTAACTGACTGAGATATGTGTTGACAAGTGTAATTAGTGTCCCTCGTGTTCTGACCTCTCTGAAGAAAGCCACGTTCCTCTCCACCCTCTCCGGGTAATTCTGCTGGATCTCAGGGTAAAACATCTCAATGACATAATCCATCATCTGACCTCGGATCTCATCAAGCCCATAGCTGGGACCCCGGCGGCCCGTGTGCTCGTCGGTCTGCTTGAAGATCTCAAAGGATCCAAACCTGCTCAGAGAGTGCACAACTTTCACAACTCAACAACTCTTGTGTATACATCGCACAGAGCTAGGCATCATGGTAAATGAAGAGGGGGTGATAATGTACACTCACCTCAGGAATGTGGGGGCAATACGGAGGACCACAGAACACTTCTCATGGCGAGGGTGTCCACTGTAGTACACATCTCGTATGACCGTGCTGTCAGAGGTCACTACAGAGCCGGCTCTGGTGGTGGGAATACCCAGGATGAACATCACCTCACTGCACAGGAACTCTCTTATACTGGAGCGCAGAACCTTACGGCCATCAGCTTGTCTGTGGAGAACAGGATAGAAGGTTTATACACTGACCTGATTGTGCTCAAGATTATGTTTGACAACCCAAATCACAAGTCTCATGCAGTCACTCTATGACTAATCACCTGCTCCTCAACATTTGTGCATGATGTTAATTTTTATACCTTTAAAAGGAGAATAACTTTTTATTCAATGGTCACACCTGGATGATGATATAAGAAGTTTGAAATGTTTGATACAAGTACAAACTGTTTAGTACCACTTGCCTCTTCGAACCACCATAGCTGTAAAGTAATTTTGCCAAAAGTAACGTAAAATTGACGAAAAAAACAATCCCTTGTACCTTGAATAAGGAGTCAGTCCAGCTCCTTTCACCTGAATCTCCCATCTGCCGCTCGGATTGTCCCGCAGCAGTTCGGGATCTTGGCCGGATGGCACCTTCACCTCCCCGAGGTAGCAGGCCGCCCCGTCGCCCAACTGTCCGGCGAACTGACCGAACTGGTGGCCACAGTAGCAGTGAGCAGCGGGCTCGGATCCAGGCATTACTTTGGACCCGCTTAGATACGCTGGCCCGAGCGGATCGTTCATGACCTCCTCTCCGCTGAGCCCCAGCAGCGCCAAAGCTTCATGCGACACGGCCACGAACCGGGGATCGGTCAGCGGCTGCGGTTTCACCCGGGAGAAACACGCACCTTTCACCTGCCGCACCCCCGGCTCCTCGGAAGTGTCCAGAGGCAGTTTCTTGAGGGCGATGTTGTCGAAGTCGAGCCGCTCCAGCGGGGAACGACTCATGGCCAGACCCATGTCTTCCATCCCGACCGAACCGAAGAGTCTGACCACGGACACACAGGGAAGAGAGATGCGTGACGGTCTCAGTCGAAGAGCTAAATAAGCCATTCAACCAAGGCCATCTGTCCGTAAGTATCCGCTGGCGCAGTTATAATGTGGCCAGTCTAGTCATGCTTTTATAATCCTGCAATCTGTAGCGGATGTTTGCGTGACAGGCGGTGTTACATTATTATTTGTCCGACCGGAAACTGAAAGAACGGAATAAATTCGACATGATCGAGGCTTCTTTCGAACGGTCATGTTGTACAACGTTAAACTGTCAATTTGTTCCAAATGTCAAAACAAGAAAAGACTGTGTTCGAACTGTCATGCTCGAATAGTCCTTTTACCAACGTAGATTCCTAACAAGAGTAAAAAAACCACTTTCATTTATTTATTTACATTTATTTAGTTACATTTACCTAACTCAGTATCCAGAGTTCCAAATAACAAATAACAACAAACAATTAACGGGTCATGTCTGCACTGTCGTCTCAAGTTGAAGTGTTGAGTTGAATAACGAAGGAATCAGTGAGTTCAGAGGGGCAGTGTAATCTCCGCTGCTTGTTCATAGCGAAGTCTGAGGACCGTCCCTCCAACACGTCCAACAGCACCACCCTTTGGCCTTCTCTGTCCACAACATCAGACAAGAGCCAGAGTTGTCTTGGTTTCCCCAGAGAGTAGTTCCTTGGTTGGACTGTCAGCGCCCACCTGGTTTGATCGCTACCACAGACTGCAGCACAGTACAGAGGGAGTTCACTGACTGTTCATCCTTTCAGGACCCTTACTGGAGGTCCAAACCCGACCAGCTGGAGGAGTAAGCAATATCGGCAGTGCTGCTAATACTGAACTTATATTGTTTATTAGAGGTACCACATGTAACATTTTTTGCAACAATTCCAGTACAATTTCTCACTTTAAGTTTCATGGCTTTGTGCAAGTGTGGCTAAAAATGTAGTCAAATCTGCTCTAAGTCATGAAATCTAACCCAAGTTGATGGGTCTCAGTGTAGGGTGCACTGTTTACAATGTACAGATGAAACCTCTTAGTTTCATTTCTTTTATACAACACTCATTCTGCGCCCATGAACTCTGTTCTTCCATAACACCTCGTTAAACAAGTGTTTATTGTAGGTACTATGTGGCAGTGCTGACTAGCTAGACATTCCTTTCCACAAGAAGTAGGTAAGGATTTTTACCAACAGTGTCAAACAGCACCTTTGTTTTTTGGCCCTGTCAAAAAATTGTTGCCTTTGTAACAGAGTTACATAATTACTGCTATTATGAATTTCTGCAAATTCGATATGCTTTCCTTACATGTCTACAGTTTGGGACACTTGGTGGTTTAGTATTACTACTGCACGATCAGGGTTCATTCTAATGCTGCTTACTTGCCTCAGGAAAGAAATATAATTCAGGGACCCTTCTACTATGTCAGGTTGTGCTGGTATGTGTTAAAGTGTGTATGCATGACATTCAGCAGTACAATAATCTCATTGGTAGTAGGTGAAGTAAAGTAAATGTTGCTGAAAAATCTAGGTATGGTGTCTCTTAGATGAGCATTTATGCATGAATTTTTGGCATCAGAAAGATTTTGTGTTAGTGTGTTTACACATCTACACGAGTGCATATACACACTTGTTACCCAGATTTTTGTGTTAACAGGTTGTGTGTGATACAGTCTATTAAAATCCCTGCATACAATTCTCTGGTGTTTGTATTTGCAACTTTAGTATTTTACCTGAAAAAAATACCAACTGATTGTAAACTGTATGTGTAAAAAAAATCAACATTTTTCTACTAACCAGTGTCTCTAACAGTCTTTCAATAATTACAAATACAAAAGTTACATCAAATCATAAAATGTTGTTTAATCAAAGATATGTTTTTTCAACAGGATTTTAACTAAAAATAAATAAATAAATAATAATAATTAAATATATATATATATATATATATAAATATTTTTTTCCCCATAAAATAAGAATATATTAAGAAAAAGAGGTAGTACTTTGGTTTAGATTAGGGTAATAGGATCACTTAACTTGTGTTTATGTTTGTTGAAATATGTATTACACATTGGCACATTAATTTTTCCACACAAAAACAAATCCACACAAGCAAGTGGATCCATAAAATGTATTTCAAGGAAAACAAACAAACAAACAATAAAAAAAACCCACAAAGTTGACATGCAAATAATATGAGTTACAAATAAGATAAAAAGA
>JAPZDV010000023.1:2178480-2197293 GCA_029814665.1 Acanthurus lineatus | reverse complement strand
TTTAGATCAACTGTCATGATGGCTTAGAGGAGACCAGTAGAGTCAAGCAGGGGGGGGACGCAGAGTTTCCAGTAAAGACTTCACTGCAGGTAAAGATAGCATGACTCTACCTAAGCTCCCTCCAGCACGGTAGCAGGCATATCCAAGCACTCCCATCATGACACCCTTTATGACCGTGCTCAACACCCAGGAAAAACGCGAGGGAGGTGCAACACTGAGGAAGAGACAGACAGACACATTAAGTAGCTGTGGAGCTCTTGATACACAGTTGCAGTACGTTTTTATTACCATCTGTAATGTGTCAAACATACCTCATGATTTCCTGAATATTGAGCTGCTTCTCCCAGTTTCTTTCTATTCCAGGGACGTGACCCATGCCAACGACTCCCACCACCACAGCAGGCACTTCTATAGAGGAACAGAAAATGTTGTTACATAAACAATCTACACTTCTTAAACTAAATATTCTTTACATTTTTATAAAACCACAGGCTATCTCTTGACTTAGTAAGTCAACACCTCAAAAAATACTTAATGTAATAATCAGAAAATATGGTTGATATAGATTTTAATTGAAATCACAGAAAAATGCCTGGACTCTCCACCATTAGACAATCCATAAATTACCCATTAATTTGAATTTTGCCTCATAGTTGTTTGCCTCCATGAGTCAGTCAAGTTGTAGTTTACATCCATGTCTGTACAGACTCATATGACATGTAGTAAAGTTATTAAATGAATTAAATATAAGGTGTTGCTCCATTCTCTAAACAGAAATCAATCTCCGTCTGGGTGAAAAGTAGGAGTTTGCTGAGGCAGCTTGTTGCTGCAGTAGTTATTTGTGTTTCTGAATGTTCTTTTTTATTTTGGTATTTTCCAAGTTTAATGAACTCTACAGAGTTAAAAGGAAATTAAACAGTGTGGGTGTCCAAAAAAGAAAGTCTCCCAGCCTTTGAATCATCAGACAATAATCAGTGTGTCAATGACTGTAGGTCGGTCATGGTACAGCAACTCAGTGACTTAAAGCTTTGGCCCAGCCTTTACAGGTGTAAGTGTATTTTTTGACTGGAATTGAAATGATCCCAACATTAAAATGTTTGACTGCATTGTATAAAATCTTGCCACCTTCACTTAGAGACTATTGTAACAGATTAGTTCAGACGACTGATAGAGAGTTTGCTAATATTCACATGCTAACATTCAGAGTATTGATTCCTGGGGGTTCCCCAAGATGCAAAATTAGCCTTTTATTAAGGAAAAAACAGTGAATAAATGAACTGCTTTTTCTGTTAGTATAAAATGTCACTTTCTCTGAACAACATGACTCAGCATTTTCAGTACACTGCTGTAACTGGTTTACGCAACAATTGAGGAACAAACTTGAGGGTAGATACACACTGAGGGGCTGATTTGTCTGAGCTCTATCAGGCGTAGGTGTGTAATATCAGCAGCAAGTTCAAATAGTATGACAAAATCAGTCGGGGCAGCTGTGGCTCAGGAGGTGGAGCAGGTTGTATATTTCTCAGAAGGCTGCTGGTGTGATCACCGGCTCCTCAAGTCTGCAAGTGTGCAGGGGAAAGATGCTGACCTCAAAAAGGCCTGATGGCTCTTTTATTAGTAAATGTGTGTGTATGTGTTCCTGAGGAGAGGGTAAGACCATTTTTCACAGAGGCTGCCTGCCATTAGTGTGTAAATGTGTGTGTGCTTTGTGAAACCAGAAAAGTGCTACAAAGAGAGAGAGAAAGAGAGAACTTCTCATGGTAAGAAACCATTTTGTTGATTTGCAGTGTCATACATACTCTGAGCATTATGTGGGGCTTCCACACAGCGTGTAACCTGGCGAAGCGTGTGCGTGAGGTAGATGTCTCTTTCAGCCACAATGGTTTGATGGAGAGCAGGAAACTCGCCAATCATCTCTGACATGGTCTGTTCCAGCAGGTCCTTCTGTTTGCACTTCTCGACATCCTCTTTACTAAAATATGACACATAGTCTAACACAGTTACTGTTGGTTATGTGGGACAGACATGTTTGTTTTCTGTTGACAAAGTATTTTGGTTGGGACAGCTGCATGCTGCTTATAGCAACAAAAGAGGAACAAACAGTAAAAATGGGTTGGGCTGGATAAAGTCTGCATTGTTTTTATTTATTTTTTTTAACAGTTATAAGAGGGCCTCTATTCAACACCCAACACGTATACTACACTTATCCTTCAATATTTATATTTTCATTGGTGACATTTGTCATTTCTACTGCCCTTTAAAGCAAAATGAACAAATGTGGGCATGACCACAGTCTGAGATAATGGCCTTACAAACACGCTTTAGGCAATAACAAAAAATTTAATGCTAATTCTTAGACATGTCTGAAGATAGATGCAAAATCACTTTATCCAGAAAGCTTAGTCATTGCTCACTGACAATTTGAAGAACTGGCAGAGTTGAATGTACTCTGAAAGAATGTGTGGGTGCATCGTCTAAACACAGTTTACACCTAGATCAAAACACAACAAACTGAAAGGTAGACAGCCGTGATACTCAACCATGTACTGTAGCAGATTCTTTTCACTCAGGAAAAATTGCTGAAAGTTAAATGTTTGCTAGTGATACCACAATTTCCAACAAGTTCAACCTCCCCTTTCAAAACGTTTGCTTTTGTCCACCATTTTCACAAGATAGAAAAGATAACCTTAGATGGCATGTTCTGAACCAGCACACTAATTCAGTCCGAAGAGTTGAACAACTTCCCTGTTAACAAAAATTATTCTTAGCAGCATCTACATGAACAGGGATGTACGGTGTCAGGCACCTCTAAATTTCAGAATTAAGCGTAAGATTCGATACATCTTAATTTTTTCTGACACAGCAGAGAGATTGCTTGTTGAAAGTCTGACTCACTACACTGTGTGGATCAGCAAAAAAGTGAGAAAGGTGAGCTTATACCTGATTGGGTCTGACAGAAAGCAAAGACCCCATGCCAGACGAGCCTTCTGCCAGAGACTGAGAGCAGCAATGGCCCTTTTGAACGTTACAGGGATCGGCCTGTCCCCAAGGTGAAATCTACAGAATGGCACCTGTCCAGCCTGTTTGGACAGGAAAAACATCAAGAATAAAAAGTTTATATATATAAATACAGGAGCGATGTCCTTCCTATTTTTTCTTTTCTTCTTTTGTGTTTATTTTACCTCTTTGAAGGCCTCCCTAAACTCTCCTCCTGGAGCCATGCCCAGCTGCTCTGTGATGTGAGCTGAAACTTTGAGCAGGAGAATCTGCATGAGGCCAGACATCAGCCCGTTCTGACAAATAATAACACAGAGGAAAGAAATAATTCTTCACAAAAACACAAACATGCCTCCAGCAGTTATTTTGTAACTGTCTACTTGTGTAGGATGTAGTGGCATCTAGCATTAAGGCTACACCTTATGCACCAGAAATATTTTCCTATTAAGAATAAGTGCATGCTGCAATCCCCTTTAGTGTTTCTCCCATCTTTGCTACTTTTTCTACATCTCAGATTGAACCATACTTTTTCTACCTCTCTCCATTCCTCCATTTCCTTGTTTCCACTCTTTCTTTGTTCTGAGTTAACTTTTTGTGTTTCACACTAGTATCAGAATCAGTATTGTTCACTACTTTCATTCTGAAAGCCTCACCTGTTTGATGGCCTGCTGAACCTTTTCAAGGTTGATGTCTTTGGCTTCTCTGAGCAGCGTATTCTCATCCATCTTCAACATAGACACCCTGTACTGGCACAGCTCCACCACTACCACGTCTGGTTGGACAGCTCGGATCGTCTATGGTACAGGGATGAAGAGCAATGGGTTAGTAAGATAAGAGACAGAGAGAGAATAAGAGAGTTTAAGAAGGTAAGAAAGAGACAAAAGTCAAATGAGCAGTGAAAGAAGAAGTTTGAAGAAAAACAAATCAATGTGGAGAATAATGAGAAGATTTCAATTGGCTAAAGAGGAATACCAACCTCATTACAGTACAGATAATCATCATTTTGAGGTGCTACTCTACAGCATGTGTCCACATTCACTGAGTCACTCCATTATTTCACTGACAATTCACAGCATATCACATTTTCAAAGGGTGTAAGTAGCATAATGAACTGTGTAAACCCTCCTGTCAGTTCTCATTGGCTCACCGTGGCCACATCATTTTTACTGCTGTCACTGAAGTGGGCTGTGCCCACCAGGTACAGGAGGCTGCCATCGGGGGCAGTAAGACAGGTCACTGTCTCTGGGAGCTCAGGGGACGGCTGGCGACGCTGGGATCGTAACTGCCAAAGCAGCTCAATTTCTTCACCATCCGCTAGGCAGGAACAAGAGAAACAGATATCAAAGAAAAATAAAAAGGGAAAGCTAAAGAGTCTTAAGGTATCTGCAAGGTACATTAAAGGAATGATTTATGTTAATTTTCCAGTAATTTTGTACAGTTTCATGTTTTTTTAAGAGGCATTAGCTCTAACTATAGATATGGCAATTAGTATAAGCAGTATTTCGATTAATAAGACAAGACAGGTTATAATAGTTACAAGTACACTACAGACAAGTCCAGGTACAACATGCACAAAATTTATGGATCCAGAAAAACTACAAAAAGTCTGTTGTGAGAATAGTAACACAACTACAAGCACAGGCGTTTACAACAGAAAAAATTGATCCTTAAGACAGTAATGCTAATAATGAGGAGACAGTTGTTCTAGAAAGAAGTACATCATTATATAAGGCAAATCACTTTGTTCTATAGAGTTCTGAAGAAGTAAAACTTTTGTTATTGTATCATGCAGATTAAATTAGAAATGCCAACAAAACAGCTGGTGTGATGAAGTGTCAGTTTTGTAAACTAATCTGTCAAAATTTTGCACAATATAAAAATATTTATTGCACGAAATATCCTGTTACATAGACAATGATATGGAAAATTGTCACTTAAAAAGAAAAAAGGATTAAAACTTCTTTCTAACTAAGTAAAGCATTAACACTGCATTTAAAAAAAAAGACAGCTTACAGAGGCCAGGTGGTAAACCACGCATTTCCTCTTCTGAAGGATCCTCTGGTGGGCCGACTGACTCATCCTATTAGACATCAAAATAGCAGATATCTTAGACAGAAGGCATGTTGACATCACCACAAAATTAAATACTTAATACTGTCTGTTCAAGTCTAGCCAGTTTGAGAAAGACGGCGCGATTGCGTAAAATTAAGTAACTACACAGAGAAAATCAACGTCACAATGGTTCACAACTTAAAGTAGAAAGTAACAGATATCATATGTGCTTTTACACAAACTAGGCCTAACGTTACACCACTCTTAAACACTCAAGCTGTCCGGTGTGTTCCCTTGACCCAGTGTGAGCAGGAAATCTAGCAAAACAAGAACATCTTTCTCACACAAAATACATTTAACTGTTACAAACCTCTGAATTATTGTCTTGATCCATGTTTGAAGCACTGAAAGCTGCGTGTGGCAGAGGGAAGAATGAAAACATGCGTTAACACTGAACGGTGATACAGACTTTCACTGTCAGCCAGCGACAATATTATTACTTACTGCTGACGTTGCTTTCGGTAAACGACACCGGTTGAAGACCTCTCTCTATACGCAGCTTAAACGCTGACACATTAATGGCAAATGTGCTGATTCTGAGTGATTTATGAGTATAAATAAACGGGACGGCGTGATCCCGCTCTAAGTTGTCATCTTGACGTAAAGTTAGCTACACAAGAGCCTTGCTCGACTAAGGAAGAAGTGACCTGAAAAAGCGCAGGTTAACAAACTAGCTTAAGTTACTTCCAGGTACGTGAGTGACAACGCTGAGCGTTTACTGAGGGCTCATTGGTTTGGCTAGCTACCGGATGATGATAACAGCTAACTCAGGCTAATACAGGCTAGCAAGTCCGGTAATAACACTGTCTAATTATTTTAGTTGAAAGGGAATAATTGTATAACACATGCTGCCATTATCGAGTACAACGTGCTTGGTAATATACACGGTAGTTGTCTAAAAATAAATATGAACAACTAACCGACTAGCCAGCCCGTATGGTAGTGTGCTCTTCGCTAGCGTAGCAGGACCGTGCTCGCTGAAACTGACAGCCGCAGTGCATGCCGGTACGTGTAGTCAATGAATGTTCGGACGCGAATATATAATTATGTAATGAACATGTTTTTTTAATTTGTTGTCATAACATTTCACACAGTACAATCAAAGCCATTTTTCCTCTACCTTTTCACTAACATTAAGACTGTGAGAGATTATCGACCATCAATGTGAATTCTACACAGATAATCAGTTATAAGCAGAGCTGTGTTACAACATATAACATGCCCTCACACACACTCGTGCTACAAGTCTTAAAGTGCTTTTGGATGCATTGAGTGTGCATAAGCAGTCTAACTTGGGGATTTTTAGCCAACCTGTTTAATGACAATGAGATGGATTGTCTGTTATTTCCATCAAAAACATAACTGGAAGCTGAGGTGGTTTCCCATCGCAAATCTTTGAGATCTCTGAATGCCCCGGAGGATGAGTGGGCCTATAGTATGATTAGGATTACCCATACTGATGTTAGGCCCCCCAAATGACAGCATCTAATGTCTTCTACAGTAGATGTCATATTGGTGTGTAAGTTAGTGCAGTCAGTTCTTCCACTGAAGTCCCTGTAATCACATAGCCTATGCCACTGCTAGAAATCTGTAGGAGAGGTTGTGGAAGGCACTCATCCCCATTGTCCACTCAATCCCTGTGAAAAGTGCTAACATACCTTACATGTTTGGTTTTACTACAAATAATAGACCAACTATTCATTCCTTCATGGCAGATGTTAGCACGATAGGGCAGAACAACTCGAAAAATTTAGATTGTGTCGAAGAGAGAAGATGACAAACTAGAGCTTAATCATTATGTAATAAACCTTCCGGTAAGGAATGATTTTACATATACTCATCACTGCATTCACTTCACATCACAGCACTCCCACAAGAAGCCAGCAGAACACAAAAGTCACATACTTTACCAGTGACTCCAGCTCTATTCCTCATACTGGAGCTGCTGTCAAAGTCTTCAAGGAGAACATACCCAACACACCACTACCTTGTTACTAGATCTCATATATCAGGTACCTTTTTGACAATTCAGAACAATATTGTAGTTATACGTCACCTCACAATGCCATTTTGATTGTAGAGTCTGTTCTTTTGCTCTTCCTTTACGTGATATGCCAATTTACCTATAATTAGTGGCGTGCAAATATAGTCGAGATCTGATATGCATTTCTAATCAAAGGTGAAATGGCAATGATAAAGCCATGTAAAATGTGCCACCCCACAAACACTGAGTCATATGCAGTGTCTATACATGTGTAGCATTCTGTGAAAGATGAGGCTGTTAGCGCATACATTATTGCCACAAATATATTGTGATCTTTTGCATATTAATTGTGCAGATCTTAACAACTGTATTGCGTGGGCTACCTTTCTACTTGGCTAGTGGGATAAAGGGACTAAGCGTTATCATATGTATCTATAATATATTTTGTTTGAAGCCATAAAACAGTCCTCTTCGCAGATATGCATCTAAGGTGTGTGTCTTTTTTTTTTTTTTTTTTTTTGAAGAGAGTTCACTCATCTAATCCTGCCATTGGGCCTTTTTCAGTGTAGCTGCTAGACCCTGCACTGTAGCACCCTGTTGAATTATATCACTGCTGGTTTCATTGAAGGGTGTCTAGCTGTACACAGTCATCCTGAGACATGAATGGGACATCTTTTCCTACAGTAATACTCTGGTTAACATTATGAAATAGACAAACATCTCCTTTGTCTGATCCTCTTCAGAATCATTTTCATTTCTAAAAGTTTTTTTCATTTGCTTTTACAACTGTTGGTGTCCCATGTCATTTTCTCATTGTCCAATTTCTGTTAATTTAACCCATCACAGGAGTGTGAGAGTTGATTTAAATAGTAGAGGTGACTGAAGATAGGAGGTGATTGACATGTTGGTCATGTGTGCAGAGTGTGGTGTTTGGAAAAGAAATCTTGGTGGTTATTCCTTTTCTTCTCCTTCTTCAACATTCCCCAGCTGCAATGAGCTCCCCAGGCCTCTCTGCCAGTCTGTCTCTACGATTTTCTTCATCCTCTTCTTCCTCAAACAGAGTGTGATGTATACTCAGCAGCTGGTGCGTAGGGGCTCTGGTCAGAGGTGGTGGCTGACACTCAGGGTTTTCTGTCTGTGCAAGAGGCTCCCTTGTAGGAGGAGAGGACTTGGGACTGAGGGGGTCCTCGCTAGAGGGAGGGTTTGGGCTCACACCGTTTACAAAAGTTGTGGTGGGCATGGTCATTTTAGAAAAGGCAGTGTGGGTCGATTCTGGAGAGCATACTTTAGTTTCTAAAGAGCCAAGAAAAAATGCAAGACGAGATAGAGAAAGAGAGGAGAAAGTCAGTGAAGGCTGTTTGTACCCTTCTGATAAACCATACTCTTTTAAAGGTCAGCAATAATTGCATTTAGAGACTCTGAGGATGTAATGCTGTGACCTGAAAAGCTGGAGATGACATTCAGCTGTAGCTGAAAACTATTACTGTTTAATTGAGTTTCATTCCCAAAACAGAGAGTACTTATTCATTTAATTTGGAATGCTTACTTTTAGCATACTATGACTGATTGGCTACAATCAAAGGCAGCATTAGAAATATATTTTACGCATGCTTTTTACCTAATTTAAGACCATTTGTTTAAAAATCATGCCTGCTGTTTAGATCAAGTCATGGCTGCAAGTCATGGCTGCAGGGACATGCAAGGTAGCAACCTAGATGACATGAGTTGCTTCATCTCCTAATTATTGAAACCAAATGTTTTAAGTGAAATGTGATAAATTTGGCTCTGAATCAGAATGAGCAAGAGCAAAGGGGAGCACAGACTTACCTGTAATTGCATCAGACACATGAACAATAGTGTGCGTGCCTTCGAGGTAAACTGTATCAATGTTGTGCTCTGAGGGTAGAGGTTCTGTGGTTGTGGCCTCCACCTTGGGCTTCCGAATGGTCAGCATGTACGGGTGGACATCTAGAGAGAAGTTGCGGTTGTGCTTTTTCTCCATTCCAGTTAGATCTACAATTGGAAATGAGTAAAAAAATGTGACTTTAAAGGAGGAAGAACCTTACAGCAAAAAGACACGTCACTGAACCAAAGTATGTTTTTACAAAACTCATAGTCTGGCCTCTAGAAACAAGCTGCAAACACAGCATTCATATATTATCACTATGCATGGTTTACATGGTGAAGCAGAAACAGAGCAACCCACAAAGACTCTTTGGTTTTTGTACAGATTTTATTTATGTTTCCCTAAGTTTTCTCTTTTAATTTAGCAGCAGCTGTCTAGTCTTGTGTCAGATTCCCGGTCCAGGTTTCCCTCCAAGTGTGATGGTTTGTGTATTTGTAATGTATTTCACCTGTGTCTTGTTGTCTCTCCTGTCCTGAGTATTTAAGTTCGTCTTCCCCTTCTTTTTTGGAAGTTTGTCTGTTTGGGCTCCTCATGCTTCTTTGGGTTCCTCATGCTCCTTATGTTACCCTGTTTTTTTTTTTAATTTCCTCAGTTTTAGCACTTGTTTTTGTTGTTCTTTGGTTTTTTTTTTTCAATCAACTTTTTTAAAATAAAGCTCACTTTTCAATTTTTCTCCCCTGAGGTGAAACCTGACACATATGAACTCATGTATTTTTTAGCCCAATTTTAATCAAATAATTGTTCTCAGTGTGGCTGTACTTTGGTCTCCACCTACACCTGAGAAAAATATCTATCCCCTCAGATACTACATGCTCCACCATGCTCACTAGCTACTTGCTATCTTTGCCTGTCTACTGTTTCAGGTTATATTTGGCGAGTTTTTCATAACATTTTCCCTGAAGACATCCACCTGCTGAGTCTGGAAGCAGTCTTGATGAAAGATGCAAAAATTGAACAAAAACTGTGAAATGATGAATGCTTAAAAGTTCTGTAAAGAAGAAGGAAACTGCAAAGTTGAGTGATAATGAACCGTGAGTTTGTCACAAGTGATAACTTTTACATACAGTCATTTGATCGTTTGTTAATACAACAATATAAAAAATCAGCACAGGTTTAATAATAATGTCGCAGATTATCTGGACTACTGCATACCTTTTGTTGCAGGATGTTGTGTGCTTTTGCTATCCAGAAGTGGTGCAATGAAACTGTCGGCCACCGTCTTTCGTCTGAGTGGTTTGGGTTTCTCTGGCTTGGTGTTATTTTCCAAACGTGTCAGGGTAAGGGGTTCCTTTACAAAGGACAGCAAACACAAAAACAAGTCATTATATCATAGTTTAAACCAACTTAAGGTAGTCATAGGCAATGATTAAAGTAGCACTTAAGTTTTTTTTTTTTCAGTCCTAAATGGATATCATTTCCTGTGCCTCTTCTTAGAGAGAGGATCTTATCAAGAGCTTATGGCTCAGTTGGAAGCATCTTAAACAAATACACTCGATGTTGATATGCTGTGGTTCAGTGAACAAGTTGTAGTACAGCCTGAGTATTTTTCTGATTTTAGATGACAGCAGGTTTCCTTCTGCTGAATGAATGATCATGATGGGCAGCTGGAGACACTGAAATTGTTCTCAAACAGCTGCCTTACCTTGAATGGCTGAGGAAGAGGATTTGAACTTGGAATCCATTTAATCTTCTTGCGGGGCCGTTTGATGACTAGTGGCTCCCCACCCATGTCACCCACTCCGAGTTCCATATTGGGGTCAAGTGTTTGTATCCCAGAGTCTCTCACAGTGGGTGTAGCATCGTGATTGGACTGTGCAAGTGCAGCCAACAGCTGCCTGACCACATTGTCATACATGAGATCACTCTCATTGGTGATGAAGTCCAGCCTGTTGAGCGACTTGATGTGATCCCTGTTTTCATTGCAGAACATGGCCAGGATGTTGATGTCACAGAACTGAGACTTCTGCCAGCGTCGCCGTGTTTTTATACCAACTTTATGCAGTTTGTCAAATACAAAGTTGGACTTGCGAACCACAAACAAGTGCAGCAAGTTAACTAGGATGATGAGGTTCATGGTACAGAGAAGAGCAATATCTACTGCTGCCATGATGCGCTGCAGCTGCACTGCAGGCAGTTTACAGTTGACCCTGATCTTCAGCTCTGCATAGCTGCTAATGTCTGGGGGTTCACCCAATGCACAGGTGAACTCATTCTGCCTTTGACGGGCATAGTAAGCGCTCAGGTAGGAAATGGGAATGGAACTGAGGCAGATGATAGCCAGGTGGCGTGCCAGGTAAAGCTTTGCCAGAAAGTTACTTTGGCCTCGTCTCTCCAAATATTTCTCAAACAGATTCTGTTCAGGGCTTTTCTCCTTCTCTGCATTCTCTATTATCTCTCTTCTCTCTCGTTCAGTTATGCCAGGCCCTTTGGATTGGATCTGCTTCTCAATCTTTGGGGCTCGGCCCTCAGCAGCTCGATGATAGCAGTTATCAATCTCTTGAAGCAGGAAATTGAGCTCTGAAGTGAGCCGAGTAGAGGCAAGGAACTCCCAGCCCAATGCAGGAATGTACATGATTCCAGCAAAAGCCAGCAGGGCGTAGGGCAGAAACTTGTGTTCAAATAGTGAAGGCCAAAGGTGAGGCTCCACACCAGGCTTAGCATCACGCAGCTCTGTCCAGCAGTAGCCTCTTGCATACAGTGCCTGGTCTCTGGTGAAGTTGTGCGGTGTGTAACAGTATATAGACTCCTCTGAGGAGAGGACAGACACAAGACAGAGGTTAGCTTTAATGGTACATCTTAGGTCTTCTTCTTTCATCACTCCTACCAGCTATAACAATTTGCTCTTGAATTTTAGCGGTGTTTTTTATAAAAAAATTTCAGATTAACAATTTTACCTGAACAACATGATTGAAAAGGTAAGTATTGCTGGAAATATCTATTGTATCTTTAATTGTACTGTAAAACTGTAAACTACACTCAGTGCTGTTAGTCAGAGCTATTCAATAACTCTGAAAAGTGCAAAAGATCTTCAAAAAACAGCCTACATAATGACTGAAATGCTCTTTATTTGTTTCACTTCAAAGTGCTGCTTAAAATTATATGGTTAAACCAGATATTTGCTCATAATTTATTGCAGAAAATGACCCTTAACGAAATATCTGACCTCTGTTTAATTTTTATTCTGTATCTCTGAGAATCCCGTAGAATCATTCATCTGCTGTGCACACAGTGCCGCGTGTCTCTGATAATATTCACTCTGCTTTTTGAAAGGACAGAAGTGTCTCTCTGGCTCAGATAGAGGAAGTGAGAATGCTCCTTCCTGTCAGAGTTGTTCTTTATCAGTTCTGTGTCCTTAAGTTACAAATGTAGGTGGTTTAGAATTGGAGCAGGACCACTTTTAATCTTGGAACTCAGTGCAGTGTTATCTGACAGAGCAAATGGATCCAACTTCATGTTTCGTTTTGTTTTTTTAATGTCAACATGTAGTATTTGTGTTATTAGTAATAAAGACAATATATGCGATAACAGTCACAGAGGACAGGAGGCTGTCCTCATGCTATGTCATCTAAAAATTATTTGGCAAAGCTCTAAATATGGTTATGAAACACCACAATGAGGGAATACTGAAGAACTAGTCTTAACACCCACATCTTGCTGCTGCTACAGTTAAATGCTCAGTCCCAGATGGTTAATGCTGCTATGCAGAGAGTCTGAGTCAGCAGTGAACTAACATCTCTCTCATCCATTGCTTCCACTCTTTCTTTCTTATCAAAACCTTTTCCTCTTCCATTTCCTGTAATCAAATCCCTCATGTCTGCAGAATTTCTCCGGCCTCTTTAGCCTTTTCTAACTCCTTCTGTTAGCTTCTATAGTAAATTAGAGTTCGAAGAGTTAACATTTCTTGTCCTGCTGTGCTGTGCTAATCTCAGAGGACATAATAGCACTGTACACTCAAAATACTCTGGCTGTAACTCACTTGGATCAACTTCTTTTATCACATTCTTGTGGTGAGACTTTGAGTGTATCTGTGACTTGCTTTAAAAGAAACAATGTGATTTTTTTTACAGACTTGGTCTCGATTCTGTTGCAAACTGTACCTGGACAAAAGTGATAAGAGATTTATGATCTGCTGTTGTAACCTCCTTAGCAGCTAATGAACCCCCCCTAGTGGCAGAAATCTCACCTGCAAAGTTCCTTGTGAAGACAAGAGTGACCAGCAAGATGGGGATGATGACGGTCCCAATGGTAACAACACGATCAAAGGGCAGCTCCAGCTTGAGCTGCACCATGAGACTGGCCAGTGCCCCGCCCTTCTCATCCTGAGAGGAGCCGGGCAGGATTAGCTCCTTCAGCTTCTCGCCAGCGAGTAGAGCTGTGGCCATGTCTAAGTTTTGATCAAGGATGTTCTGCATCCGGAACACAGGGCGCACACACTACAACCTCCCTCTGGGCTGAAGGTGACCCCAGACACTCCCTGCTGTGTTTAAAGACTCCTGAACACAGTGTGGTGCGATGCTGCACAGGCACACACAAAAGGAAATGTGTGGCCAACCTTAGCCTCTGTCACCATATGTGGGAAAGAAGCCAGTCATGCTGTGTGTTCCTCAGAGCGTTGGGTTTTCTACACTTCTCCACAGCTCTACTTTTTTAGAGGAACAGACATAATGTTAAGAAACACTGTGCTGGCTTGGTGTCTCCTGCATGCATCCCTCTGCTTTGTCCCATCTCTAAAGTTCCTGGCCTCAGTTCACACACTGTGTGGCAGGTTGAGGAATGAGCTGAGTTTAGGAGGCGTCCTTGCGATCCCCAGGGAGAGTGACTGCCGGTTAAAGAACTGTCATGTGAACCTCAGTCAGGAAGTGCTCTGACCAGGCCTTTCCTGAAAGACAGAGGACCTGTTAGAACCGTAAAGTCAGTAAATTTTATATTAGATCACACTGAGGTACAAGATGTTGTTTCTGGAACCTGTGTGTGATAAATAATTAGCGCAACTATTTTTCATGAGCCATAGAGTGTGAACTTGTTTTGTCTCACACCTTCTGTAGGAAAAATCTGTTACCTTCTGTAGTGTGGTAAAGATGGTGATAAGAGGAATTTGATTTTTCATCATAAAACTTGTGAACTTTTGCTGTACCCCTTGCTCTTTGGATCCTAAAATGGGCCCTGGCCATCTCCAAGGTCAAGCTATCACCAATAACATGGACCCACAAAAACTGAGACAACAGGCAAAGAGGCAACTGACTTTGCTACGCACAAGTCAAATACATATTAGATAATATGCCGTGCTTTAAAAACCACATGAAAAGTACTGCAAAGTAACTGAGCTAAAAAAAAGTACTTAATAGGAAGTATATTATCAGGGAGGAAGACATCTTTCCAGTTCTACTTTCATAACATCTTCTTTTTAAGTGAAGCTACAAGTATGCTTTGTATTTCAACACCTTGGGTTGAACATGAGTTAAAATGTTATTACAGGTGGACTCATCTCAGTTTATTTGTTAAATACTGATGCCATGTGTTTAGACTTTTCAAGCAGATAATTACCCAGAAATTTTTAATATGTAGCCACAAAAAGACAAAATTTAAACTTCAGAGTCTGGTCTCTGGTCCGCAAGTGTTTGCTATGGGATACATCCTACTGCTTGCTTAGAGAGGCATAGCTGATTCAAGTGTAAGTTGCAAAATGAGACCCAAAATGATGATGAGGAATGCCTGAAAGTTGGACTGTCCTGATTAGATAGCGAAAAATATCAGCTGCCCAAGGTGCTGTGTGAGACCGAGCATCTCGGAAAGATCCACGATTAGCTCTCCTCCTCAACTCCAGAACAACCTCCTCCCTAACACTAGAAGCAACAGGTGGACAGATACTTTTCTTGTGATAATGGATTGATGCAGATTATTAATAATAGTAGTGGTAGTATTATATTTTAGAAGCATTCAAATAAAAATAGGATTCAAGTCAATATAGCTATGATGTCTAATAACCTCAAAGTTTCCCTGTGGCATCACATCCCTCTGGAACCGTACTCAAGCCTTAAGTCATGATTTAATCATCAAGGATTTCATTCACTTGTTCTTCCGTGCTCCTACTTACTATTTCATCCAAGTACATCTTCTCTGGTCAGTTTGTTCCATTTATTGCTGCATTAATGATTTTTTTCATTTAATCATTTATTTATTTATCTTGCTTATTGCCATATTCTTTGCACTTATTCCTGGTTGCATTTAGCTTTTAAATAATCAAATTAATTTGGTCATTTTTTGGTATGTTTAGTGAACACTAATTATGTCATATTTACTGCTCTTATCTCTGTTTAGTCAAGGCTGCACTTAATCATTTCCTTGCATGTTAGGAAGCAATTAGTTGTGTATGTTTGTGTCCTGTATCTCAGTTAAAAGATTAATGTGTGTGTAGTTAATTGTTTGATAAGCTTTTATTCATATACAACATCTTTTTGTTTGTTTGTGTATGAAACTTATGGTTCCTGTACACAAGTCGAGAACTCCATAGCAACCTTCAGATCCAGACCAAATTAATTAACTGAATATCATTTTTTTTCCTTTTTGAAGGGTTGTGCCCTAAGGTGAATTAAATGCAAGTTAAATTTTTGTTAATAATTATAAATATCGGCTTTTTCAGATAGCCTAGGTTTAAATACACCCCTTTCTCTTAGCTAATTAAAAATATCTTATTTAATTACTTCAGTCCCTTTAAGTTACAGTTCACTACACGTCCAACATCCTCTAAAATGCAGTCATATAACAGAGGGCGACTCATCCCCACTCTGTGACCAGTGGAGTGTGTTAACGTTGTAACCTCTAAGTGGGACATTTCCCTTTGATTGAGCAAGGACATAAAAGGGCACTTTTTATAGGCAGTGTGCTAAAATTGAACTTAAAAAAACAGATTTCATTTATTAATTTTGACAAAACGCTCTATTTGTTTTGAGAAATCACATCCTTACACAAGCTACTCTACCCCTCTTTCTGAGCTCCTGGTCTTCATTATCTCTGTGGAACAGCATGTTCACGCTGGGATGTCAGGTGAACCCAGACACTTGTCAGCAGGGTGTCTTGTCCTTTGAGTGTGTGTGTGTGTTTGTGTGTGTTTGTGTGAGTGAGAGTGTATGTATGCATAGCTTCATCAGCATGCATATGCTTGTACAGTAACTGTGCAGGGTTGAACTGGCGCCTGCAGCATGCTCCTTTCACTTGAAGGTTATGTGAACGTCCTCAAAGAGGAGTGTGAATACATCACCCCTTTCCATCAACAAACCTCACTCTTACTTATCATCTTCCTTTTTTTCCTTCTCTCTCCATTAGACCCGCCGCTTTCCTCTCACTTTCCTCTCACTTTCCTCTTACTGTGCAAACACACAGCTCACCTATGAAATCCTTAAAAGTCGAGTCCTGTAGTCCGAGGCTGGAAAGTACACTTAATATCTTTGGGAGCGGAACCTTGAGACTGCAGTCTATGAGTAAAGGGGACAAGTGACATACTCTGGTCAGCTTTATAGCACTATCACCCATTAGTGAGAAAAATAATTAGAACATGATTTCTTTAGATATTACCAGACATTATACAAGGCTACATGTTGTTAATGCAAGAGAACAAGATGTCCCTTGAGGAATAACATCACATACAGTACAGATATTACTCTCTTTCTTCCACTTACTGCCCGGTGACAGCCTCACATTCTCCTTGCTCAGTTTGAGTCTGCACTGCTGTTTGGAAGCCATTGGCACTGCTCCATTACAACAGATAATACCCTTCAGTTGGGCAATGCTGCCAGTGTTTAGAGAGGGAAATCCCACATTCTTTGGCTACAGCATCCCGCTTGGCCGTGACCAGTGCAGCCGGTTACAAAAGGACAGAGCTGAGCTCCGGGAGCTGAAGGACCGGAGCCTCCTGCATTCATTATTAATTAAATGATAGCTACAGAGGGAAGAACTTTTAGGGCTTTTAGATCTGACACCTGTCCTTAGACATTCGGCAATGTCATTTAACCATTTAACCGTAGCAGACTAATGGTACATTAAAAAAAAAAAACTGTACAGGAAAACAAATTATAGTTATAATGACATTAAAAAAACCTGTATCATCACTGTTCTTTCAGTTTTTAGTCATCAGCCCTATGGGAAGGGAACTTTTCATCAGGGTGAGGAGATGATTATGTCCTAGTTAGTTCATGCTGAGCTAGGATGCCCCTGACTGCTGTCTCCAAACAGGTCTGTGAGTCTGGGACACTGTTTGAATCGCAGACCCGGAGGACAACACTTCCATTAGAGGCACTGCACGGCAACGAACTACTGCCTGCAGATGACGAGCCATTTCAGCACCTGAGCAGCGGATAGCTCCCGAATAGCCAGCCAGAGACAGCTGCTAAACATCAGGAGCAGCTGAGGAGTGTATGAGTGTGTGCGCTGCTCCGTGTGTGCCTCTGTGCGTGTTGCGTGCGGGAAGAGACTCTTAGATGCTCAATACCTGAATCAGCTGCCTACCTGTCCCCACTGAAGAAGTCTAGCGCCGGAAAGCCACACTCTCGAGTCATGTGCATGCAAAGGGAGTAAAATAAAAATCCACTCACCATGTCTCCATCTCCCGGCACGGTAAGAGTTAATCTGCAGTGCGGGCGAGCAGCTACAGCATGTATCCGAGCACACCGGTTTGTTCCGCCTTTCCCCCCAGCTCCCCTCCCATCCAACCCCTCTCCTCTCCCTCCCTGCCCTGCCTCTTCCTCAGGAACAAGGGACGATGAGATAACGCATTAAGATTCTCTGAGCTGGTTCATCACATCACCCCGCTTGCATTTCCGCGGTTAGCCGAGTGAACGCACAATTGCGCCAGTGATTCTCAAGGACAGGTGTTGTGTAAGCAGTGATGCTGAAAAAATGAATTCAATTATATTACAGATCGATATCCCACTAATTATATAATCTTTGTGTTGGGGTTTACCATTGAAATATTGTGCCTATTATGGCTTCCCATATAAACGTTTAAATGACACTAAAATACCAGGCATTCTTCGGATATTAAACTCACGTTTGAGAGCACAGGGGACTTGTGTAAATAGTCTAGTTAGATGACTGCAGACCGGCTACCGCTATTCAAATGTTCTGTTGATCAGTCTACAACCTAACCACAAGGCTTTCACTTTCTTATTGATAGGTTCATCCAGCCTGCCCATCATCTGTGATAGTGGGGCTGACCAGACCCACGGTGCAGTCAACGAATGGGGGACATGTCTGTCATTCATATTGACTGGGTGTGGCGAGCATCTTCTATATCCAAGACAGCAGCAGCATCAATCACGCAGTGGAGACAAACCTGACTCAAAGTTTGTCATAGTCAAAAGAAGGGTCTTCCACAGCCGACAATGGAGGGGCTCATATTTTTTTAGGCCGCATGTATTGGAAACGTGCTTATGTGACGATAGTTACCGGACCTGGAGAGGTCTTATGAGGTAACATTGCCTAAAAAAAAGGCTTTATTAAAATATAGCCTATTTGTTGGTAGTGCTCTTACCGCAGGACACCGGTCGCTTTTTAATTTCCCCACAACATCACTACTGAACGGGAACAGTTTCAGTCCGCTTTGTAAGTTTGCTTGCAGCCCCTGGGTTTCTTTTGGGATTCTTGTGGTGATGTGAGCGCGCGCGCTCCCGATGTTAGTCATCTGGACCGAGCCACTCCTCAAGCCGGTTTCCGCCGGTTAGGAAGCCGCACCTCATTACGTCTCTCTCTCTCTCTCTCTCTCTCTCTCTCTCTCTCTCTCTCTCTCTATCTCTCTCTCTCTCTCTCTCATCGTTGCAGA
>JAPZDV010000023.1:2100112-2161557 GCA_029814665.1 Acanthurus lineatus | reverse complement strand
GATAGATAGATAGATAGATAGATAGATAGATAGATAGATAGATAGATAGATAGATAGATAGATAGATAGATAGGACAGAGTGAAATTGCACTACATTGAACTAAATTAGTGAATGTAGGCTTCCATGGGCCAAGGCAACAGACCATCCATCTGGCAGCAGAAAGATGAATGGTCCCTAACATGATGTCTGTGGCCCTCATGGTAAAGTACACAGTACTAGGGTGCCTCACAGAGACGAGGGTCACCAGCCTCACCATATATCACCCAAGACAGAAAGGACTGACAATGCAGCAATCCACTTAAGGCTTACATGGCCAAAGTGTGAGTTTGTGTGTAAGTGAATAAACACTGTCAAGTTGGATTGCACATGCATGTAGTCAGTTGAGGTCTGCTTGTATGTTATGTGGCTGCGTGTTTGTGTGTGTTTGTGTTTGTGCATGCATGTGTGTGTGTGTCTGCAGTGTTTTTCTCATAACAACATTGACAGAAAGCTCATCTCACCAGCAGGACAGTTCTAAGCCAAGGCAAAGTAGACAAAACAAACAGAGGCTCCAGACGGGACAATGGTGTGCTGCTTAAAATCTAATATGGCCTGCCAAGGGGATCATGAGCTTTAGTGACGAAACAAGGTCCTGGTCTGATGAAAAGCAGCAGAGAGGAGCAGGGGGGGCTTGTCATTAATCATTATCATTTTAGGTAACAGATATTGAGTAGGTGTCTGGGACTCTGTCAGTCTCTGTGAAGCTGATGACTTGACTACTAAATGACAATCACATAAAAAGAAGATGAGGACAATGAAAGCAGATGGATTTAAAAGTACTGAGGAACAATTTTAAATCCATTAAGATCCAAATGGCATCCATTGACATGGATCCAAAGTGACTTAACAGCAGAGTGCAGCACCTTGCTGGCTCTGAGGATCTGGAACATGAGAGGGAGGCCATGTGTGATGAGCTCCTCAGTGTACTCCTCTTCCTCAATGCAGCTAAACTCCTTTAGAAGACCTTGGATCAGAGGTCGGCGGTGCTGATGGAAACATGTGCGCAGAGACTCCAGCCAAGTGTGCAAAGTCCACGGAACCCCTGGGAAATAGTTACGGATGTAAACACACATGAAACAAATCAAATGCTCACATGCACAAAGAAGGTATAAATGTTGCATGTAGGATGTGATGTTTTTGATCAGAGACTAACCGAGGCTCCGTATGTCTATGGTGATGTCTACATGCCCATGTTCTGAGCTGTGGTACATGGCCTCTTTCAGAGCTTTAAGTTTGGCCTTCCCAGTTCTGATGAGGTCAATCTGAGATGAACTTCTGCCTTCCAGCTCTGAGCCCTCTGCAAGAATCTCTTCCAGGGATAAAACATCACCTTTCCCTTTCTCCGTATGGGACAACAGCTTTCGAAACACATTCCTAGAAGAACAAAAGACATTTTGTTTGATGGTATGTGCAGATTTCAGTGCTAAATTTTATCGCTTTGTATTGCAAAGGTTTGTGTCTCTTGTCCAGCATCTCCACAAGTGGCAAACAGGTGTGCTTGTATTTTCCAAGACAATTTCATGTATTGTTAAAGTTAAGTATATCATACTCACTGATTTGTGATAATTACTGATGTCAATGTGGATTTAACTCTTTAAGAATTAAAAAATGTTTCAATCATGTCAAAGATTTGATTGTTATTGTTGCACATAGCTTAGCTGTAATGAACAAGTATCATTAGATAAAGTCATACTTGGCAAATATCAACAAACACGATTAACAAAGAACTGTAGATTTGTAAAATGGACAATCTACCATAACTGGGTTTAAAGAGGTAAGAGTGAAGAGAACTTGGGCCATCATTTGATAGAATGAATCTATCTCTGGCTATTTTCATGCATCAAAACTTACATGTGCTAAAAGAAATAATTCCAATCAAGCAGTTACAGAGAAAGACATTTTGAATTTTATTTGATCCTCTGTGAAGACCAACTTACATATGTCTTGTTAGCATATCTGTCATTTGGTGCAAACTGGATAAAAAGTTAGTGACTGTTACTGATGTAATAGGCCATGGCTGTTCTTTAATCAGTTTGCTCATAAAGATAAAAAGATACAATTTTAAAGATAAAACAGTGTGGGACTTATAAAGTTGAAAAGAGGAACAACCATGAAATTATGAGAAGAAAACAGAAATTATGTTGTACGGTATCATAGAAACATACAAATTCAACAGATAAGCTGATAAACTCATGGACATGCTTTGCTCAGACTGGATTCATGCATAACGAGATTATATGTTAAAGCAAATGCACAGTATGAGCAGACGGTGCTTGACTGGATCTAATATTTATTCACTCAGAAGTGTTTGCTCAAGATTGATCATCAATGTGTGTGTATATATGTGTGTGTGTGTGTGTTACCTGTGTCCATGAGCTGCTGCTAGGCTGTAAGAGTTCATGTCTCCCTGCGGTGCAGTGGAGATGCCATTACGGTACATGGTTCCCACCATGGGGTCCGCCCCCCGCTCCAGCAGCAAAGTCACCAGCTCAAAGTTACCTGTGCATGAAAAATGATGTGCACACACACAAAAAAAATGAGAGTGAGGCAAATGTTTGATCATTATTGTGCATGCTTGCTTCATGCTGACAGTCAGGTGTTGTTATCAGCTGGTTATAGAAGGCCAGCTGGTGTTGTCAGCGTGTGACGGCACAGCTGGACAGGAGGCAGAGGATTGGAGTCATGCTGCGTCTCTGTACCTGCAGCAGCAGCCAGCTGCAGCGGGGTCTCTGTGTAGTTCTCCATCCCATCTTGAAGGGAGCCCTCCACATTTGCTTTGGCATCCAGCAGCAGCTGCAGAGGTTTGAGGGTGGGGACATAACGGGAAAAAGAGGAAGGTAAGGAGAAGACAAAGAGTCATTTGTCCCATGAGAATGATTAGATCTTAATCTGGCAGAAATCAGCTTCTCTGTCTGGTTCAACTACATAACAAATCTGTATAGGGAATGATTCTTTTCTTTCTGAAAGTTGGATAAGAAGATTATTACCACTCTAACATCAGCCCTTTTATAAAAAAACATAGCTAGCAACTTGTTAGCTTAGCAAAACACAGTCTTTCAGCTCTTTTTATAGATATATTAAACATACATTATAGATACATTGGTGAGCTTTTAAGTGCTGATAGGCTAATATTCTTACTTTCATACACAGCCTGACTAATTGTTTTTATAAGTTTATAGTTTTGTGCTGCATACAACTGAGCTAATTATTTTCTAGTTGAGCTTCATACTTGGGTACGGCTTTAAAATATAAATATTTTCAGATTAAAATTAATAACTTTAAAAGCAATAAAATGGCTGATATTTTTAATTCATTAACAAAATCTGTGGATTGATATTTTGAAAGTGGCTTTCACAAGTTCCTGAATGTCATAACTTTACTGAATCTAATGATATGAAAAATAACTTTGATCAAAAATTTGTGTCTTAGACAATTAAGCATGAAATTATATTTATACTCAATGACAAAACACTCTGTCTCTGAATTTTGCCTTTTAACTTATCTAACGTCGATTTCAAATTATGGTGTCTCATGACTTTTCCATTAGAACTGAATCTAATCTAATAATCTATTCTAATGGGCTAATTATTTAGAGGACAAACCAAACAATTAAATAAATTCAATAACAATTAGACCGATGTGTTTCCACTTTCCACTTGCTAATTGCAGTCTGATCCATTTGCTTAAAAATGCAAACTGCAAAGAGGCCGTGTTGTTTAGATCTAACCATTGACTGCGTTAATGGCCTCTTTAAAGATGGAAAGATCACACTACAAACCACACATACAGCATCTCACAATTTATCAAAATGAAGATTAAAAAGAGAGAAAAGTCATCGTGGAGAACCATTATCATCATCACCACCAAGAAGCTTTGATGACAAAAAATGACAATGACGACCAACCATAAGCTGAAGCACAACGACACATCATGATGAGAGAATCACAGGTGAGAAAGGACGTCACTACCTGCACCACAGGCACATGTCCGTGTAACACAGCGAAAGTGAGGGGCGTCGCCTGCCGTGTTTCGGGAAAGACTGAGGGGTGCTTGTGCACTGAGTTTGGCACCTGGGGAAGGGACACAGGTGGGTGGGTAGGTAGGTAGGAGGGAGAGAAGTGAGGGAGAGAGATATGAAGCCATTAAAACGACTATACGGCCTACAGAGCACAAGACAAGCAGCTGCGGGGGGGAGAGAGGGCACAGGAAGCTCTATAGGGAAAACTAGAGTAATTAACTAGGAGCCCTGGGGCTGCTGAGGACATCCTGTCACTTTGTTTTGCTTCTAATGAACACGACGGATTGATCTGTCAAGTTAGTACTAATGGCTCCTCTCTGATCTTTCCATCCTCTACTGTGGGCTTCTTTGACAAAGCTGACCTGACCTCTCTAAGACTTCTCCCTCTGTGGTCAGGCTGCAAGAGGAACTGTGAGCCAAACAGAAGCGTGACATACATGAGACACAGTCACAAGAACAAAGCACAAAGGCCCATATCTCTAAGAATATTGCTAATAAGTGAAAATACAGCACATTTTTGTTTTTTAAGGTTAATTGATGCTTTATTGTCAATGAAAGATAAAATTTGGTCACAATTAGCATTTAAAAACCATAAATCTTTATAAGTTTTAGTCAGAGAGAACAACCTGGACAACCAGGACAACCTGTCCATATAATGTCTCTGGCTACAGCTGATACCAGTGCAGAGGCATAAGAAAAGGACAGAATAATTTCTTTTTATGTACCTAATGCATTTCTTTAAGTAATGGTACCTACATTGTAGTCAGTTCAAACAGCAAAAAAAACTGGTATTGCCTCTGTAGTGAGCTACATTTAACATTTAACATTTAAGTGCGGTGCTCAATAAATAGATAACAAGTCCCTCATTATTCCTGATCTGTACTCCTTTTGTTTGACCCTTACATCCTTAAACTACATGGTTCTACTCTACTCTACTCTCATCCTGAGTCAGCAACATTTTCCTCAAATGTCAGGTTTTTTCTTTACTGTATCCTGTAGCTACCCAGTATTTACAAAAATTACTTTGTTTAACTTAGTTTCTTTTTCCTTAAAATATAGAGCATTCTACTTTTTTCCCCGTTGTCTTGTTTTCTTCCACTATTTGTACATTTAAATATGGTACAAAGTGGTAAGTATCTGTTGATACTTGAGGCTGCCTGGTTAGGTTAAAAATACATGTTTGCACACAATGGCAAACAGAATTTGAAACAAGTCTGAAAGTGATTTTTTACAAGTTAGTGGACGCTTTGTACTTGGGCCAGGGGTCATGAATGCAGTGAACTGCAAATCAATTGTGACACAAGGGCTGATGGGACATGTTGCTGCTGAGATGACTAACAAAGACCAGGAGGACTGTGAGATCATGAAGCCTTAACTGAACCACCTCTCTGAAGTCTGCACTGACGCAGAAGATGCCATCGCGATTCTTTGCAGGCTCTGTGAGGAATTCAGTTTGCTTTAAGACAAACTATCTTTGTCACTTTTTTCCCTGACAGGAAAAAATGACTCAGCAACAAACCTCAACGTCATGTTTTATGCTCTAAATACTTGAATTCAAGTGAGTTTCACTGCACGGACAGTTTAATCCTCCTGTACACTGCTGAATATCCTCTAATGAGGCAGGCAGTCAGTGCTTCATGATCTCCAGCTTTTACACATTTGGACACATGGGAGAGAATGAAGGAGGGAAGATGAGGAACAACATGATTGGTTTTCTCCATTCAATACTGCACACATAGTTCTCAGCACTAAAACACTGCTGAATCACTTTGAAATTATTATTTTGAGAAACAGTGTACATATTGAAGAGTACAAGTTGGTCCTGTGAACTCCTCCCAACTTTTATAAAAACCACCCCTCCTATATACAAAATATGAATATAAAATGAAAGTATCCGCCATCAAAATGCAATTTAAAAAAACTTCGGGGGGTCAGCTTTATATTTCATTTATATTTGTTTTCTTTTATATTTTATATTTATTTTATTTGACTTTTATTTCCCCAATGTTGAAACCACAGCAGCAGTAAAGCCATCACCAGCACTGACCTCGCTGTTGATATCAGCTCCGGCATCCAGCAGCATCTGTACCATGGCCTCGTCTCCACGGACACAAGCATACATCAGCGGGGTCATTCCCTACACAAGCACATGAAACAGAACAAGAGCAAACTTCCTTTTATTCTGCGGAAAACTTCCTAATATTCCTGTTTACTGTTGTGCAACACAACATTTTAGTTGATAAGTTGATTTGGACAGCAAGTATTTTTTTAGCATTATGAAAGTTTAATTTCACATTTTACACTGTGTTACTTAGAATTTTAAACATGAGATAAACTTATATGATAAAGTGATACAGAGCAAAACTGAAATTTTTGACTCCTTTCAAATTATATCCTGACAGTTTCACCTCTGCTACCTTGAGTATTATGAGAGAAATAGCCGTTATTAATTGGGTAAAAATTTCCCATAAGAATTAGCATCTCTTTGCCACTGGGTATGTGAGCAGACTGTGTCAGTATGTGTCTGATAGACACATACAGTACTGGACTCTGAAGGTTTTGGAGTAAACCAGCTCCAACCTAAATGTTGATTTTTTTCCATGAAAAATCACAAAGTTCTTTGAGTATTCCCTTGTTGATATACTGTACTGGAGGTGGGAGTTGTGATATAATACAGAGCACCTTGGCAGGAAAGCTGCAGGAGAATTATACGTCACAACAAGCTTTAATATTCATGATTGCCTTTCTGCTCACCGGTCTGCATGCTGCTCAAAGGTGAAGGAGCCACAGTTTACTAAGCGAACAAGACTTTCTGTTCCACAGGCTGTCTATTTGTGTGTGAGTGTGTGTGTGTGTGTATTAGAGTAAATGTGCCTGCATATGCATTATTTACTGTGTTGATTGTCTTTCTGACCTGCTCACTCATGCTGTTGATACCATCGGGCCCCAGCAGGTTGACAGCCTGCTTCACCAGGTCCGTGCGTCCACAGCTGAGCATACGGAAGCCCAGGTCCTGCAGGAACTTTGCTTCAGTAGAGGCAGCATCCAGTTTCCTCGAGGCACAGAAGCAGTCATCCGTTCTGAAGGGCAAAGCACACAAAGTGATTCACTGCACAAGCAAGACGCTTTATATGTTTGAAATGCAGCATATTTTAACTGAACACCTGAAGAGCTTTATTCTTTTTTCACTACAGGGAGAATGAGTCCACAGTAAAATATGCATATCTTTCCTTGCTTGTATTAATGATGTGTGAGTTTGTGTTCAAGTGCACATGTGTGCCTGCTGGTGTTTTTTATGTGGAGATGAAAAGGTTGGGTGCACACACGCTCTGTAGCCTAAAGGTGAGCACATTGTTCGCTGTCGTACCGGAGCTGACGGGGCTCACAGTCCACTCCAGGCAGCAGCAGTCTGGCAGCCTGCCGGACATCATCGCTGTCCACCGAGAAGCTGCGTCTGTGTTCAGTGTGGACCACAGCCACACGCACCCACTCCATCAAGGGTGGCAGCACCATAAACGGCCTGTAGGGGGAGATAGAAGCACATGTTCCGGCCACTAGAGACACACACTGAACTTCAGTAATACTCAGTACTTAGTGTGCCCAGGCATTTGCAAGGAAGATCCACCTCACACAGAATTTGCATATGTTATTTTGGTGATCTTGCCCAGTGTGACTGATGTTTGGGAACAGGATGAACTCCAGCTAGAAGATGGAATCAAAAACCAAAATTGATGTGAGAAAATCAAAACCGAGCAAGATCATAACGTGGACTGTAGATCATAGATTAAAGCAGCAAAAATGCACATTCCCAATATGCAGTCTGAGTCGAGTATGAAAATTTGCTTGCATAAGTCTCTAATTGATTCACAGCCCACTCTGCTCTATTACTTACTATGTTATTACTTCTAATAAAGCTCTGCAACTTCTACTAATAAATCACTGTGCTGATGGTGTAAAGGCTCAGCCAGTTACAGTGAAAAGCCCATTTATAATTTGCCTTAAAACCACACACAATGCAACATATGCAATGCATTATAATAGTTTCTATAAAAGCATTGTGATGCTCAAACAGCCAGAGGGCATTTCATGCACCGTCATTAAACTTCACAGGATGAGTGCAGCAATCGCTCTGCTTCTCATCTATTTTGTATGACACCGTAACATCATGTGGACATAACGGCACTTGCTGCTCATTGTATAGCGGATAGAGAGTGTGGTTATTGCATGGCAACATATACGTTTAAAGGCAGCTCAAAAGTTGCTTAAAGTAAACTTTTTTTTTAAATATTTTTCAGACCTCCTGTACTGTAAACTTAGACAGAGGCACAAAGTGATATAGTTGACGTCAGAGCTAACAGTGAAAAGCTTAAGAGAGAAAAGTGGTTGCACAGAAAAACTGTCTGAATGGGAAAATCTTGAAGTGTGAACTCTAGGGGACCCACAGCCCTGATGTTCATGTGAAACCCAGTGCAAAAAACCTTGGGATGATGGTGACTGCATTTTAATTTGGCAAACAGATAAATTCCGCTCTCTGTCCAGTCCCCTCCAGTCATCCCTCTGGCCGTCAGAAGCTCAGGTGATCCTGCTGTGGCCACAGACTGGGGAAACAAACCCTACCACATGAGATCCGTCCCACTCTACTGAGTTCACAGCACAACTCAAGGCTTATCTCTTTTCTTCAGCTTTTGAATGCACTTAAGTGTCTATTACAAAATGGGCTATTGTTTTATTAGTTTGATGTTATGCTCTGATTTCACCTTGGATTGTACTTGGAAATATTTATGACTTCTTTTGTGTGCTTTATTGATATTGTTTAAATTCATCAAGGCACTTTGGTCAACTTGTGTGTTTCAAATGTGCTACAGAATAAATTTGACTTAACCTTGATGTATATGTGCAAAATACAAAAGCCATGAGTGAAAAAATGAATTACATAACTGGCTGGCTTCCTGTCTACCTTTCCTCTCCACTCAACCTGTGCAAGTGATCACTGTGGCTATGTGGAAACCATCTGTGTGAAGCAACATATGCATTTGACCATTACTACTTTACTTAGATTAATATATACATGGGAAATTACAATGATTGCTGTAGACAGTCACACTATCCATTAATCCATTTAATTAATAGGCTTAAACAATATATGTCAAATCTGATGATTTTTTTTTAACAGTACATGTCTTTTTATAGATATTTAGCAGTGTTCATATCATAACATTAGCACCTGCTTGGTTTCACTGGATGATACAGTTAATACAGTCTGTTAAAATGCTGCTGTAGACATAAGCTAGTTGTGTGTTTTGTATGAGCTGTCACATATCTATGCTGTGTGTACTTGATGAAACCTTTTCTTGTCCCCTGGGAGTTAGTGTTCAGTACAACGCTCCACAAAGGATGTCTTAATGCCTGGACCGTCCTTGACACATGCTCGCCCCACATCTGTCACTCACTGTTAATTAAACGCCCATCAGCAGTTGATGCAGGGAGCTTTAAATAATAGTTTGATCTTCTGAGAAACACAAACCCTTTCGTCTTACTCACTTCAAAGCTGCCTGACCTACAGCCACGTGACATTATTGGTTCCACAGACTCTCTTAAAGCACATGCAACACCTAATCAAAAGGCAAGAAACGTATGACGGCAACACATCCCCTCAAAGGCCCAACAGAGATACCAGTTCACAAGAAGTTCAAGGTCTTTCTGTTTCCATGCAAGAGTCTTTAAAGAATTGTAACAATATGATGTCTGGCAGCGTGCCTAAATATGTTTAACCAAACATAGATAAATGTGATTCTTTTTTCAAATGGCCACCGGAGCCAAAGCAGACATGAGTTGGACAACTGGGACACACATGAGCTGATAACTTGCCCCACTGCAGGCAATCTGGAGCCCCAGAGGAGGACTGCTCAGGCTCAGCTGTCAGCACTGTATCCCACCTCTGCCATGAGCTGACAGGGGTCTCCACCAAGCTGCAGGAAATACTGAAGAAATCGAGGTAATACCACGGTGGAAATATGATGTGTGAAGAAATAAAAAGAAACAGCTCATAAACTCATGGGCAGTTGTAGAAACTGTAAAGACTGTGAAAACTCATGTGCAAGTCTCCAAAAACTACATAATGAAGGATCAGGAGAACTAACACCATGGAAACATTGCCTAATCCTTGTGCCATTCGTGCATAAATCACTTATACAGGCCTACAGCTGCTGGTTGATAATGTCCTGCTATGTCAGAGGCATAATTATAAATACAGACTGAACATATGTCTGTGCAAACCTGCTTCCTGCTGCTCAGGTCACCCAAAGGCCTCACTAAAGTAGCTAAGAAGTTGACAGTTCACTTATGTGAAAATGTACCTTCCTTCCAAAGGAAAAGATCTGGTATGCCCTTTCAGGGGTGAGCACAGAAAGTCAGAAATATAATAAAAGTGAGATGAGGTATACGGTTACAGCAGAATGATCTCTGCAGTCCTCTACATAAAGAAACCGCTGGACAGTCTCTAAAGTTATAGGCTGAGGTGAAAGAGAGGACAGATGCAGGAGTGTAAGTAATGGATAACCAAAGGAGTTTCCAATTTCTTCTCACTGTGGTTTTATGGTGTTTTTTTATTATTGTCCCAATGAACATTAAAAGTGCCATATTTTTACTGTCTCACAGTACAAAATGAGGTGAAGGGGTCTGATGGATTAATCAATACCAGATGATTCTCTTGCTTTTCCTCGTTCTAGTTTAAAAAGACTATTTGACTATTTTTGCTGTATAAAAACACATTTCCCATCAAATATGATGTACACATCTTTTCCTGCTACATTGCCTCTGGCTCTAGAAATGGGAATTTTATACATCAGTTTCATGCTGTACTACAAACGTTCTGATATCCATTTTCTTAGATTCTGATGAAGGTTGATTAGTGTTATAATTAGTACTCTTGGTTCTATAATGGCACCGGTTCTTTATTTAAGTTTTTTGATAGTTCAGATAATTCTTTATTTGAGGTACTTTATAATTCTGAAGCTTCTTAGTTCCTTGATTTAAAATTTGAACAATTAAAATTTGGGTTTTAGCGCTCATGATCTATTTACTGTGTGGAGGTTTGCAGTTGAAAAACCCTGCAAACGTTTTCTTACCACTTCAGATCAGCAGAAACTAACCCCAAGTGATCGAGTTTTAACATTTGTAGCATTTTTCGAGTTCAAAAGAGCCAATTTTTTAGCAAACATTTGCCTATTTGCACATCCAGCAGATATGCGGCAACATTAGCTTTACTTTGAAACTTAAATGCAAGTCTGATATTCACCCTCATTTCAGTTCTGTTCTGTCTTCAGCAATTCCTGAGAAAAATATCTGCCTCTTAAGCTGCAAAATGGTGCACTATGTGGAGCAAGTCACTAACTTCATCTGTTTTTTTAGTTCAGGTAGTTTAAAATGGAATTTTACAGCCTTTTATTGTGACAAAGCTGCCTGTTTCACCTAAAAAACGACACAGAGGAGAATAGAGAGTAGAGGTTAAGCAAATCAAAGAATGAGCTGAAGGCCACAAACCCTTACGACCTGTAGAGTGGAAGGAAACATGGAAATCAAATACAAATGAACATTTTCAAGTATGTAATGAGACTGATTGTTGATAAGATTAAAGAAAAAAAGAACCTTGAGTATAGTTGCTTTAAATCCATTATGTATGGAAACTGTGTTGAGAGCTGAGCTTCATTTTTTTCCGTACTAGTGTGGTAGCATTAAATTCTGTTTGTGAAAATAAGAAAACTCATGCAGACTTTGAATCCTTCATTCCAAATAGCTAAAGCCAAGAGTTTGATGGCTGGTGTCGTATTATATTCCTCTTTTTGTAAACAAGAAATTATCAAAACCAACAACAGATGAAACTTAACAATTTTCAACCTTCTTGACCTTTTATGGCTGGGCCCAGTGCCCAAGCTGTTACTGATGAAGTGGTAAATGCTTAAAAAAGTCACATATATCTAGTTTCATATTTGAAAATACCCTTTATATGTTTCTAAAAGGCATTTAGATTTTTTAAAATATTAGACAAACAAGAGGAGCTCATACATTGAAGAGGAGTTTTTTTCAGGTCTGGATTAATGTACTTTTGGTCCAAGTTTGTCTCAATGAAAGAAACTGTAATCCACTACAACTCAGCCACTGTGCTTTGTTGGTGTGTTACTAATAGTTTTTGGGCAGTAACTGAGCTCTACAGAACAGAGAAATGCTTGTGCAATTTATTGTTTGTTTGGTCTTTTAAAGGCATTGGCTGACAAAAGAAACATATATCATGAGGCTTATCTTTTTGGATAACTCTAGTTTCTCTTTCACTGGTCTGCTGAGGAATTTTGAGCTTGTCTCTATATTTCATCCACATGTTTGCTTCTCACCTCTCTGTTTGCAACGTGACCTTGGAGGGCTCAACATTGGGGTTCTCCCACTCCATCTGAGGGCAGTGCATGAAGTAACACAGCGTGTAGATAGCCTCAGGCTGCCAGTGAATTACACTGCTCTTCTGGTGGATTGGTGTACCATTGCTGTGGTTCTTCATGCAAAGTGGCTGTAGGTGGTGCGTAGCCCGCGACACAAGGTCACCTACACAACACACACAAAGGAAACACAAAAGAGGGAAAAGGCATAAGGATCAAAAGCAGTAAGAAAGGCATTCATGGGCAGACACGAAGGCAGAAAGACCTGAATATTTTGAGCACATGGCCTTTAAAAAGACAACAGGGATTCATCCTCATGTCTTCCAACTCCCTTAGCACTCACTCTGTCAGGGGAAATCAAGGGTTTCCAAACACCACAGTCTGGAAAAATAGAGTTCTTCCCAATCTTTCCTGTGCTCCTCGCAAAGAGAGCTGGAGATGCTTGGGACTGTGTGAAGAATGAATATTTATGGATAAACTTTTGCTTCTCCGAGCTATTTCCTCTGCATAATTTGTCAGCACTTTAAGGTCATCCAGTTGGGCTCAAGAAATCAAAGCTTGGGAGGACTCTGCTAATAAAAATTTGAATATTCTTCAGGCGGGTTTATAAGACAGTAAACAGTTCTTGGAAAAACAGGCTCAGCCCAATTTTTTTTTACACTTAAGCGACAACTAAGATAGCCTTTTAGAGCAGCAAAAATCAAAAGATGAATTGGAAATTTCTGTCACAGCCAGTCATATAGTCAAGACCAGCATCCACTTGTAACATCCTGATTGTGGCACCTTTGTTATTGAGTGGCAGAGGATGCTTACTTGTATTATTACAGCATGGACTCAAATCCCATCTCACTGAATGCTGTCAGATTTCTGTCGCCTCTTCTTCCTGTCTGGCCCCACTGCACTATGAGAAAATGTAATGAATTTCTGAAGCTTCAGTCCAAAAAAAACACCCTCTGTGTCATATTGTTCTGGTCAATTTGATACTATTTAAGGCAAAAAGTAATAGAGTGGGATGGCACTTGGTTCCCTGCTGTAAATGAGCTTTGCTGCATGTGTGCATATACAATACAGAGAGGAAACAAACAGTAAATCCTTTGGACAAAAGGGTTTGTTTAGCATCAAAATTGTGCCATGTGGTGCTTGCCCAGATTCCATTTAGCCTGAACAATGTGAGAGGGGAGTGTGAAAGAATGCCTGAATGAGGGAAGAGCATTCATGCAATAAAACAGTCAATCCCTCAGCTGTCCCCTTTGAACGGTGAGGCTGGACTGATAAAGAAAAACGCTGGACAACATCTACTGTTGCAACAAGCAGGAAATGTTACTACAGCAATGACCTGCAGTTTCACTCTGTTGCTATCCATTGCTCCTCCTGCGTCTTTCTCTTCATCGTACCGTCAGAGGAATACAGATGGCTTGTAACATTGTCCTGCTAAGCTTGGTGAGGGGAGCTGAGGTGGTGAGCAACAGCTAGTTCTCATGTCTTATTTATGTTAGCCTGTGACATTTGCTATGCTAGCAGGGGAAACTGCAGGGCTCAGGAGAGGCTTTATTTTTACTTCACTACTGTTGCACTGAAATAGTGCAGTAGTGAGGTAGCAGCAGCTTAACATGTAAAGTCAGATTACTGCCACTCCATCAACAGGTATTCACAGGAATATCTTCTGAAAAAGAATACACTCATTGTTTTCTGTGACCATACATGAGCGCAAAGGCTTGAGGATTCTTTGTTTTGGCCAAAAACTGGACAGACAGACGACAGTAATTTAATAAGCTAAAACATCAGTAGCCTTTTCATTATAAGATTCAAGCCTTTAATCAATCATTTTTTCTTGATTGTTAATTCTTTATGCTAACAAGAGGAGTGTTGGAGGACACACACACAGCTGCGGCTCCTCAGGTATCTCAGTGATTACCTTTTGGCAGTAGACTAATGCTCTCTCTTTGTATTCCAAGCTTTAAAATCCTGTTAAAGGACCAAAATCACACAATAATCCACTTTGCACAGTATAATGGTACTGCTTTGATTTATGAGGAGTTCTATGAGAGCTGTCACCTTTCAGGTCAGTTACTGTCTCTGCAGCTCCCTTATGACAACCAACTGCACATTACTTCAGAGACTGTTAAAGCTCTTGAATGTTTAATGGTGAGAGAGAGAGAGTATACTCTTCGGAAATAAAGAAATTAACTCTCATTACTGATTGAGCCTTTATATTCCAGCCTTTATGAGTAAATAAATATGCAATAACCAGCTTTCCTGGCTACACTGTGCAGTTCCTGTTATCATCAAAGTGTCTGTGTTACAAGTATTTGCTGCTATGTGGACATGATTATAGTTAATGGTCACCAGTGGCCATCTTGATTTATCACGATGAAAAGCGAGTGTTATTATTACTTTGACCACTCTAAAACAGCTATCAACTACAACACATATCAGATGAAACAAAAAGCACAAACACTATTATTATGGAGCTGTTGCATCAACTCTATGGTGTAGTTCATGTGAAGGCTTACTGAGAATGAGAGAAAAATAAGAAAGAAAGAAGGACGGCAAGAGCTCAGCAAGAAACAAAGCAAAACAAAACAAGCAAACACTCTCTGTGGATATAAATATTGATGTGCCATGAGTGGAACTAGAAATGTCATGTAAACAAAATGGCTAAAGGTTACCATGTTTAGAATAGTGTATTGTAACCATAGCCTGTATTAGTAGTCTTTTGTCATGTGTCATCTGTCAGCAAAATGTAAGATGAATTATTTAAATTCAAATTTAAATTCCTGCTTACACTCTCAGCATCTGGAAGTGTGTGTGTGTGAGTGGGGTGTCTGTGCATATGTGTGTGAGTGTGCTGAGGTACATGGGATTTACTGCTTTCTTTTCATTTTTTACTGTGGCAGCATATTGACTCTTGAGAATAGTGAAACTTCACCGGTATCGGTATTGACCACTAAATATCTACTATTGTAACATTTGAACCCAGCTGTATGTGGCTGTGTGAGCATTCTACATCACTTACTGTCAAATTGTGTATCCATTTGCCTGTTGTCTTTGATTACCTGCTACATTAATTGAGTCTGATATACTAATTCTCAGACTGAGCTTTGAGCAAATTATTGGTTAAATCCATGGTGTTGACAATGAAACTGGAAAGGCACACACAACTAGAATCTGCATTTTTCTCTGTTTTGCTCTTCTTGTACCAAAGTTTCCCTAGATTGGTCCCAGATCTCTATATCGCCATACAGAGTGTGTATAAGAGCACTCTCGTGTCCTTGCCCCTCTACACTGAGCCAGCAGCTCAGTGAGTGTAGGGTTTTAACTCAGCTGTCTCAATTTAAATTCAGTGTTTAATGACATGATCCCAGCTTTAAGCTTGTCAATCAAAATCCCATTCACTGATCAAACAAGATGGCCCATTTATCTAATGAAACACTTAAACCATGTAAATGTAGCATACACATCAGTGGACTCTTGCTGCCGTAACAACAAAATGATCTTTAAATGTATTAATGACAGTACTAACAGCAACTAGAAGCATTTTCTGTCAGTTCTCAGCTGAAATGTTTACTGGAAAACAGTCCCGATTTAATCCCATGACACCAGAGAATGAAGCATAAGACGGAAAGTATCACCAAAAAGAATAAGAATTTGAAAGAATTCATGGAACTGAGAACACAGCTCCAAAACCCTCACTGCTTCTTCAAAATCTGTTTTACACTCCATGTCCTCTGTTAATTAATAATGATGTTGTTGAGTGCTTTTAATCTGCATTTATAACTGATGTTGTATGACAAAGTACCCATTGTGCAATTTAAGGCTAACATGGATTATTAATATCTATGTTGTTATCTTCATGCAAAATATAGTTGCAGTTAATTCAATTTCAAGTTTTAAGGAATGTTAATGGACATGGCCAAAAATTTCCATAGAAGGGTTAAAGCCTCTACATTGTTCTATAATTGATATGGTAAAATACAAAGCAAAGTGCTACTCTTTACCAATGAAAAAGAATCCCACAACAATTTTCCTCACACAGCACTTTTTCAGTTTAGCTCTACCTAATGTGTATTGTTAATTAAAGCAGTGGTTTGATATTTTGAAAACACACTGCTCACTTTCTTGCCAAGAATTGGATGAAAATGAAATCCACTCAAAGGCCTGAATAGTATACAGAAAAAGATTTTGTTACCTTTGAACCCAGGCTACCTCTTTCCTCTCCTTAGCTAACTGTCTCCAGGCTGTAGCTTCATATTTCAAATACAGACACAAGTGACAGATAAATCTTCTCATCTGACTCTTGGCAAGCAAGTGGATGAGCCCAAAATGTTGATCTAAGAGATGGAGGTTTGATGATTGATGCTGCTGGTGGTCATGTGGTTTGAGCCCAAGCAGACATATCACCTGCATGAAGAGGTCACCGCCATTTAATTTCTTTGACGTCTTTGACGTGCTCAGGATATTTCACACATTATATCCCAAATGTATGGAGGAATAATATTTTTTTAACTGCATAGAACATATTTGCAGCAAGGTTTTGTTCAGCATGGCTGAGTGATGATGACACACCAGGAGTTCTAATAATTGCAGCAGTGCAGGACTGTCATTTTGAATATGCTAATTTGGCATTTTGGCTGAAGAGAAAATGAGAAAATACAAAGAGTTAAATCAGTGGCAAACCTCTAAAAATTGGGGCTAAATGCCAGTGCAAAAAAAAAACTGTCCCTGCATATAATGCAAATTTCACTGCTCCTGAGCAGCAAATTATATTTTATGCAATGAAATGTTTTTTAAAATACCAAAATCTCATCTGCCATTCTTTCTTACCTTCCCATTTTATATTCGTCTTCCTATCTTGCTTTCTTTTAAATGTGACAGCCTGTTTGGTAATCCTATGGCTATTTAAAGAATTCCTCTTCAGAATTGATAACATTACCACTGGACTAAGCTCTGCTATTATCCATCGGGTGCTCTGTTGTCTCAGAGTGTGTTTGCAGTGTCAACATAACAGAAGAAGTCCTTGCCCGACCTCATCAATACAACACGGACAGAAGATGGGCAATTTGCCTCCGAGCTGCTCCCCATCTCTTCCACCTCAGCCCACAGAAAACATACAGTGAGGAGAAATGTCTCGTTGTTTGTTCTGATGATAAATGTTTACACTAGATATACAGAAAATATTTTCCCAGCCTCTTCTTGACATACCGATGCCATGACAACAGAAACAGACCCCTTCCCCAATGTTTGGCTTGAGGATTTTTTTTTTTTTTTTTAAATTGTCAAGCACATTAGGGAGTAATCTGTGCTTCTGTGACTGGAGTTGTTTTTCATCTGTCAGAGGACACTGCAGCTCTCGGATGGTTTTTCTCCAACGAGCTGCTGAATTGCACGCAACCAAGAAACAAAACTGTTCATCACTTTCAATGAGCATCTTGATTCTGTGTTTATATCTGATTACTTGGAATGGGAAGATGTTGTGTATTCAGTGGTTTGCGACACAGCTTGCCAGTGGAGATTTGTTTAGGCCTAATGAAAGTTTTCAGAAACTTTTCTCTTAAAGAGAAAATGCTACTTTTTCCAACTTTGTTTGTGTATTATAACTTTTTTTAAGTGAGGGCAAGAGGATAAAATATAATCAGAATGTTATTTCTAAATAAGGGGAAAAAAAACTATCATTATTGTAGTATAAAACTGACTCCTAAAGCTCGTGTAAATGACTTTGTTCTGTATAAACATATTCAGAGAGCATTGTGATGTCCATTATACTTGGAATAATGAGTACACTGGGAGAGGAGAAACATTCAATTAACTTTGGAAGCCCTGTACAACTTATAAGCTAAACTCATTTGTAATGAATGGCTGTAGTTTATTAGAAACGCTCTTTGACAGTGCAGCAGATATTAATTTAAGTAGCCACAAAGACATACACAGCAGGATTATGAAACAGTGATTTACTGATAGAGCGGACAATATTTGTTCCTTATTAAACGCTACATTTTCATTTCAGCCAATAATGTCAGCATACACACACATGAGGAGGGCATCTAGTTTATCCAGCTGCACAACTTCAACTGAACTTCCAATCAGCAAATCTTAAATTCATTACAGGACTAACAAGACTATGAGTCTACTGACATGCTAGCAGCTCTGTCAGGCTGCATTTAGGCACACTGGTGCTTTGAGCTTAATGCAAGATTAAGCATGCTAACCTTCTTAGCTAAGAATGCTAGCATATAGTCCTTAAAACAAAGTATAAAGTACAGCTGAGGCCAGCAAGGCTGTCATTGTTGTGTTGGTCTTAAGTTAATGACCAAATATTAAACATATAGAAAGTGCTAAATTATAAATCTAAAATGAATAAATATGAATATTAGAGGTCACCAAAATTAGGAGAATTCTCGTGAGGGGACATATATGTCTGTCAGATATCATGGCAATCCATCCAGTAGTTCTTAAGACATTTTACTCGTAACCACATGTTTTAATGCTACAGCAAAAAGAGTGAAACACCAAAATCTTTTTCACAATGAATTTCTGGACAAAATTCATGACAATATCCCCAATAACTGTTTGTTCACTTTTAGTCTGGACCAAAGTGCTGGACTGTCAGGCTGACTGACAACATAATGACATTAACAATTTTGCTAATGTGACAAAAAAGCATGTTTCCCACCAATGATGAAGGCGGTGGGTCACTCAACTAATAACAATGCTAAAATACCATTCTGCTTTTTTATATCAGATTAAAAAGATTTCTAAGATCTTTTGGTACAAGAACAAAATTCTGGGGAAAACACCAAGAACTGAAATCAGTGCATTCTTTGCATGTAAATAGTCCTGTTTAAAACTCTTGACTATAAGTAAAAAAAAAACAAAAAAACAGATGTCAGCAATTTCAGCTACAAGCAGCTTCCAGCTCTCAGCCATACAGGTTGAACCACAACACCCACACAGACTTTTTGATGTATTTCTAAGGGTAGTTTCTCTGACCTGACAGCAAGATCTTGTTTCCAACATGCTCACATTCACGCCTCACATTCAAACATTTACAGAGTATGTGAACCTCAAAGCAAATTATTGGAACACCTAAAGCTACCTATGCATGACTTCTGAACCTCTCATGGTTTATTTTGGACTTCTGTTTGTGCACAGACATACTTTAATGTTGAAACAGGAGAAGGTTTTCCTAAGAACTGTTACCACAGAGTTGCACACACAGTATTGGCTGACATGGACCAGGTGAGCAGCTCCACTCATCTGGCTCAGCTGTTAATGACTTTGCTTAAGACACATTGACTATTGAAGAAGGTGCCAATGATGGTCCTTCACTTCTCTACAATCTTTGACCATCAGACACGCACAGGCACACACACAGGCACATACACACACGCACAGGCACACACATACCCACACACACACTCACACACACATATTCACACATATATCTATGTGCTTAGAGTGCAAGCAGTGACAATGTGGCAATATGACTTTGTAAACACATTTATGTCCTCGTCTATTGTATGTAATATGCACACACATGAAAACATACACACACGCATGAGAGCGCACAAACAATTACAACTCACTGAGTTCTGAGATGCTGCCGACTCTTGTAGCCAGCAAACACTGTTCAACTGAGCGCAGCTCAGACTGACTGTAGGCGTTTCCCTCTCCGCTCCTCCCTGCTCGCTGCTGCTGCTGATCCCTGTGAAGAATCAGACCCTCCGGCAGGCTGAGCACACCTGAGAGGAAAAGAGAGAGGAGCATTCATCACTGTCAGGGAAGAGCACAAGATCACAGTCTGAAAGTGACTATTTGATTACTGTGTCTGATTCTGTCAGTGGATGCAATTAGGTGAACTCACTTATGATTCTCTTTGAGATTCAAAAGGGACACAAAATAACAACAAAAACAAAAACACTTTGCCCTCTTAATGTCATATTATATCTTATTATTTCCCTTAACATATTTGTCACATCACTTTATGGGTGTCTCATCGAGAAAATAAAGGAGGTCATACAAGGAAGTAATTACACCATCTGGTTACATCTGTCAGACTTCTTCCAAAAGGTAAAAATGTGTAATATTTCAGATGTGCTTTTCATTATTCACACCTCTGTGTGGTACTTAGTCCTTCTTGCTCAGGATGTGACAAAGCAAACTACTCTCCGTTTTTGCTTTGCTGACAGTTTCTTATTTCTCTGTAGTTTCGTGCTGCACCTCTTCTGACTGTTTGCAGGCTGTCAACTTATGAAATGGCTGAAAGCAGTTTCTCTCTACTTAGCCCCTTAATCAATTTTAAAAAAAAGGAGCCTTCGCTCTAATGGATCCTTTCTCATAATGTGCTGCTAATTTAACACACATGCTGCCTGCAGCAAAGGAGACATTCTTCATTCATCTTGTAGGAGCAGACAGTTGCTTTTAGGGGCAATTAATTTCACTTTTCCCCATTGAGACACATGCAAAGGGTAGTACGAAAGTTACTGGGGCTTAAGACACAGGGTCAAGTCATCTGTCACTTTATTTTAGATTTGTTGCATCCTTTTACTGTGTTTGCCATAAAATGAGCAATAGCTTAAATAACTTCAGTTGTGTGATCTTGTGGCTACGTGAAAATGACTATTTGATAAACAGCCTAAAAAGAGCACTCCAGCTTTTCGGCATTGCTCTCCTAACACATTGTCTGGCTCACAATGAACAGTCAGAAATGTGACCAAAATCAATGAAGCAGAGCCAGTGATATGAAAGGTATTCATATTTTAAACATTTTTCTTATTTCTCAGTACTTACTGCCTATTACCCATAAAACAACTCAACCATTTAATGTTCTGTGGGACATTCAGGTGTGTTTATGCTAATGGAGGCTTAGGTAGCATCAAACTGCTAGCCTCAAGCAGGGAGGATGAGTGGGCTCCAGATGTCAGGTAAGCTTACTTCCTTTGTACTCAAATGCTACAGATTTTTTTTTTTTTTGCATTTTCAGACTTGTAGCCCTCAGCCCTTACCGACACTGACATGTTTGACATCACTTGAGTTCTTCATATTTGACACATCTCTTACAAATGACTTGAAATAACTTTTCTCACAGAGCAGTGGTGCTGGGCAGCACATGTATACTGTCTTTGATGTGTAAAATTGATTGAAATTAAAATAGAAGCACTTGTGATTGTACCAGTACAACACTATTATGTTACTCTGAGATATTGTACTCAGGGTAACTGTGCATGACAGCTGCACTGCTGAGATCTTAAGTCTGAATTCTTGTGGGTCCATCTCGAAAAGCTCCAAACAGATTTAGTTGTGTCTGACCGGACCAATAAGCTTCCTTGATAAAGAAAAGTTATGGGCATATTTTAGGTTTGATGAAAACGAGAAGCTTGTAAACGATGGCTGCTGCAGAAGAGGCTAGCATGGATGTTGCAGAAGCAGCAGTTTTATCAGAGCTTTTCTTAATGGAAAAGATGTTTGCATTCTTCTCAGGACTGTCTTCAGTAAGAGTAATGAATGTGAAAGACAGAATGCTCATCCCATCAACTTCTTTTTATGCAATGACCAACCCCTTCTAAACGCTGTCTATGGGCTGTTTCCCAGGTGGACATGTGAAATATATTTTATAGTTATGTGAATCATGCCATCTGGTGCGTTAGGTTATATTCAGGGTGTTGCAGTTTCTTCTTTAAAAGAAAGGTTCAGAGAAAGTAGTAATAATACTGGGATGGGTCTAGTTTTTTTAAGAGGTGAAACATAAACTTTAGCCTACTGTTCTTCTCAAATCATTTCCCTCCGGTTCCAAAAGATGGAGAAAACATACTGTACTTAGTATCAACATTGTAGTATTTCCTTTGAATACACAGTAACTTTACCACAGTTCCTCAACTATGTTGATTCAAGAGACACGCTTCTGATTTTACTCTACTTTCATGTTAGGTATTTCCCAAACATTACACAGGTAATAAAAACTGTGCGCCATAAACATCTGGTCAAAGTTATCTGGTTTATAAACCTACAGCTGCTTACAGTTGAGCAGCTGGGGCAGTCTACGTTCAGATGAGGCCAGAGAGCCTCTGACAACCTGCACTACTCTGGAACAAAGAGCAGGAGACATCCCCATCTGCTGCAAGCGTGTCAGGTGTCCTGAACAGCTGCAGTTTTAGCCAAAGCTCTAGACAAGACAATGAGATCAATTATGAAGAAGGCAAATGTTCTGTTTCTGGAGGAACTTGTCTACAGAAATTATTCAGAAACACCTTCTGTATTGTGTTTATTGCTCATGTTGTGTCCTCTCTGTCGAGCAGTTGTGCAAACTCCAAGGCTTATCAGCAGGAGAGCAGCTCTGGCCTTCTTCACTCAATCTTTCTACCTAGGCAATAAGAAAATAGTTCACTCTGAGTGGGACCACAGGGTTTTTGACTGACCTTTTTTTAAAGAGTCCTTTGGTATTTCTGCTTCAGGAAAGACAGGAGGAAGAAAGGTGGATGGCATGCAGCAAAGAGCCCGGACTGGATTCAAGCCTGTGCCCGTGAGGTTAGGACTAAGCCTCAATATACGGTATGAGCTCCACCAAGCGAGCTACCTGGACATCATAAACCCTTCTCTCTTTTGTACACAGATTAAAGGCTAAAAAGTGTGATTTGGCTTAATTGCACTGCAGGTGGCATCCCTTTCATGTCAAGCTAAACCATAAAAAAAGTCCCTATAAGTTAAGCCCCGCCCTGTTATCACCCTCTTAAGTCTTATTTATGTATTTATTCATTTATTTGTTTTTATAACCTGATTTGATTTTCTGTTGTTCAGCATGACTGCTTGCTTTCAAAAAAATGTCTTCTCTGAGAAACTTGAATAAAAAACCTAACTGTTAAACCAAACTGAAACTGTCCAGCTTCTTAACCTTGGTTAAGGGGAATAACGGGAGCAGCTGACAGTGAAGCGCTGAATGCTCTCAGGATGGACTGAGGCAAGGTGACTCACTGGCTCTCTGCGTCCTAATGCAAGGCACTGTTTCCCCTCAGGGAGCAGCGGGTGAAGCTCTTACATGTCACCCACTGTAGCTGCTCTCTTCTCATGCTTGCACGATGAAAACTCTTGTCACTATTCTCCTGACTGTCACTGCACCACACATCTGCCTGGAAATTCAGGTCTCAAACTTAAGTATATCTGAACAAGTTGTTTTAAATTTTTTACTGGCAATTATCGTGTTAATATAGCTGGTTATTGTTTCAGAATGTGCAATGGCGAGAGATGATATTGTGCCCTGTCACTCTTTAAGTGGACCGGTCCTGTTTGCCATATGGCAGCTATTCAGTTTCACTGGAGGAGGCTGAATTATGCTCCAGGCACGCCACTACCACTGGAGGAGAACTAATGAGTAAAGGAGTTCCCTTTAAGATGTCATTCAATGAACCTTTGTCATATTCTGTGAAATGCAGAGAGATTCAGTGTATTCTACAGTCACTGCCCAAAAATTGTCACTTACCAAAACTCTAGAAAAAGAAAAAACACTTCAAAGATTTAAAAATACTCTGGACAAAATATTACCATGAATGTAACATTCTCCTGAGAGTCTCTAATCTTGTTTTTTTGTTGATGTGCTTACACTGTTTAAAGGTAGAGATTTAGATTTAGATGGGAAATATGTTTGTGGCACTCTAGTGTTTTAATGGTAAGTTTGAAGCAAACAGCCAGGAATCTTAGCCTTGCATAAAGACTGAAATGATGGAAATGGAAACAGCTGGAACACTGAAACATTTGTGCATTCAACGTTGATTTGCTCAAAACAATCAACGTACCACCTGTATGGACTGACAGCGGGTGCACTGATGGTGTGTTCAGGAGTGTGTCCGTGTACTTGTGTTGAGCTCAGACCCTGACTGATCTGAAAACATACCAGAAATCCAAATTTGTTATTTCCCTCCATTTTTGCAATGTTTAGTGCTCAACCCAGTTGGACAGGTATTTCATGTGTTCCTGGGAGAATTTGCACCTAACCTCATCTTTCCATTGACTGTGTTTGCTTTTAACTGCACAACATCTAAATATTAGGTCTGAATGCACAATAAGAATGGAAGGTTGAGGCTTTACAGAAGCTTAATGTAAAACTTCCTCCTAGTCAGATGAAGGGATTCTCAATGAGTTTTGCTTTTGCCATGAAGTGCCAAGAAATTGTCATTTTTAAACTTGCTAGCTGTTTCTTCTGTTCAAAGTCTTTATGCAATGCTAAGCTAACATTCTTCTGGCAGTGGCTTCATATTTACAGTCCAAAGAATTGCACTCCCTTCACCCAACCTTTCAGTACAAAGAAAAACAAGGGTATTTCCTAAAATGTCCAACTATTGCTTAAATCAAATTTCTTGCAGTGGGGAAAACATTTTTGCCTTGTCTGAAGATTGTTTCAGGAAAAGAAAATTATCACTAGAATCACATTATGAGTTATGCCAAAATTCTTTTTGAGTGCTGTTTTAAGGACTATACTACATTTTTTCCCCCAGTCTGTCTGTCAGAGGGTAGACTACTGTAATTGGAATCCACTCTAAATTGTCTCAGGGTTGAATAGAGAAGTGGGGCAGAAACGCTGACCTCGATGTGGCTCCTACCCTGCACTTAAATCTATTTTGAAGTGACACACAGAGAAATGCACTTCCCTAAACACATTGCAGTTCTGCAGGAGCGCTGGCTTTGGGTGCACAGACAGATAAGACAGCAAAGTAAAGCTTTGATCTGGCAAATTAAAAATGCACCATACAAACAGGTACGCTACAGATTTACTTGCAAGATTGAGATGGACTGGTTGACTAAACTGATTCAAAAGAGACAATCAGATAGAGTGACAGAATCAAAAAAAAAAGAAAAAAGTGAAGAACTTGGACAAAAACACGACACCACGATGTAAACACAGTTAAAGAGACACCAGGCTGCATTAGATAAAGACTGTTTTCAACGCATCCCTATGGCTCTGAAGGGTTAATCATGTTGTTATTGTACATGGATCACAGTAGTCCTGCCCCACTCTGGGCTCTGGCTCTGTTCTGCCAGGCCAGATGGCGACCATATGTAGAGTGATCAGAGAAGGAGACGGAAAGCGGAAAACAGCGTAGGCCAGTGACGTGTGTTGAGATGTGTTATGCCTTTCCTTGGTTAAATGGCTGCTTTATTCATTTTGAATAATCTCCTCCATGTGTAGACTTGTAGAAAAAGAGGTGTGACCATAAAACTTTGTTTTTTAAAGGAGTGTTGTAGGGCCTGGATAGACTGTAAACCTCCAGAGGTACGGGCTCGGTTTGCGCTTTCAGGTGACCACAGTATGGTTTGAGGTAGCTGCAGGCCTTCAGTGGGTTAGTCCTGTGCCAGCCACATGAGTACAAGGGAGGACTGTGAGAAAATACATGTACGCATGCAAATGTCTGTTTAAATGAAGAAACTGGCAGAGAAGGAAGGCATGAAAATACTGGATGAACCACAAACACATGCACACACACCACTGCGAACACACAGTCGGTAGCTGCAAACAAAGTAATAACAAGCCATGCTGAATACAATACCAAAGTGTGTGTACACAAAAGCAGACACACATGGATAATTATTAGTAATTAAAAAGTCTTTATCCCAGGCACTTTGTGTCTAGTTGAAGTGGGACATGCCAGAGAACAATGTGCTCAGCTTAATCCAAACTGAATATTACCATTTGCTGGGTAAACACATTCAGGATGCAGTCTGTTGATGTTGTTCTTAATACAGAGGACTGAAAAAGCTTCCCAGTTTGCATCGTGTGTCACTCTCAAAGAAACACACAAGCCTCCCGATGTGTTCTTACACAGGCATGAGTAAACCACCAAAGGCAACACATTCAGACTGTAAGTTTAGGTTTATTCATGTGTTTTGATCATCAGGAAGAAGAGCTTGCTGTAAGCACATCAAACCTTTTCTCTTGCTTTTAATAATGAGTTAGAACAAAGTAAAAATGCACAGTGCCTTCATCTTTTGTTAACACCCCTCCTCCAAGCAGAGGTGAGAGGTCAGACTCAAATACATAACAGGATCTCTTGAAGCCGATGGGGAGTCACTGTCTCACATCTTGTTCAAGGACACTTTGCAGAGATTCTGCTTGCAGGAGGCTTAATCAATCCAATTAATCATTTTGTCACCCTGCTGCTCTCTGCTCCATGGCTGTGTCAGGTGTAATGTGTGAATGGTGCGCGCAATCTTGTATTAGATTAGATTTTCTTGATTGAGGTCACACCTTATCATTGACACTCTGTGAAGCAGGTGTTTATTAGACACCAAGAAATCAAGGAACAACACAGTTTGATTTAGTTGATTATCTTTAATATAAAGCCTCCCCTCTGTTTGCAGCTCTGTTCTCTCCCAAGTACAACTTGTATATAATGATGCAAAAAAAAGTTAAAGCTGCACTAAGCAGTTTACAATAACTACAATAAGAATTCAATCAATCAATCAATCAAATTTTATTTGTATGGCATCAGATCATACAAAAGCAGTTTAAAGTGCATACAAAACAAAGAAGAAAAAAAAACAGAATTGACAACATGAAAAATAAAAAAATGAAAGTCAACTCCTTCAGTATGAATCCACAGAAAATGTTCACCTTACTCGGCACGTCCTCATTGGCTTTTTAGCTCATTATTTTTAATGTTTTGGTTCAGTTCCTCCACACTGATATCTGCATTAGAGCTGAAGATGGAAAACTCACGCTTTCTTGAATTAATTATAGTCACCACACTTATCACATATGTAGTGCTCAACAGTAAATACCTCAATTTGTGACCACAATGGGACAATTTCATAACTGAATGATATATATTACTGTGAATCTCACCTGTTGCTTCTGCACCAGCTGGCTCTCCCTCCTCCTCATCTCCTACCTCTCTCTATTCATTGCTATATCTATCTCCATCTCTCTCTGACCCTCTCCTGCTGCTCAAGCTGCTAATGCAGCACTGACAGAAACCTGAAAATACTCCAAACAAATTCATCGAAGAGCTTGGTTTAGCTTTGCCATGTGTGTTTCCTTAAGTTTCTTATCCAGTTTTGCTGATACCTCTGGTCCAGACTGTCAGTGTGCCTCCTCAGGCCGAGTCATCTTCAGTCTTTAAAAATAGTTTTCAACATTCATCTAAACTGTGGAAGCCAACATTCAGCATCAGAGTTGAGGATCTAACATCATTGTTATCCACTTTCACAACGAGTCATTATCCACCATAAACAAGTACATGTTGCTAACTTCATTAAGAACCCTCAAGCCTTAATCCCTCCGTTCTGGGACGTGAGCAGAGGAGGCAAAGAACTGTCAGGGGGCTCTCTTTCCCTCTCTCACGGTTGGTGGAGCAGCATCTTACGAGGTGGTGCAGAAACTGTTGAAGAGCAGTTAGTTTGTTCATCCATTTGATCATCTTGAGAAATTAAAATAACTTATGATTGCAAAAGATTTCCTCCTGCCATGGTTTGTTTATTCCAGTGCGTAGCGTGTTTTGTTGTTCCAATCATGGCGAAAAGACCTGATAGCCTGGAAACACCTGTGCATCCTCACTCACAGCTCCTCTGGCAAGCCTCCTCTCTTCTGGCTCCTCTCTTCTCCAGATGCATTTTAGGAATTGAGACATCCTTCAACATGGCATGCTGAGATCAATTTCCAGGTCACAGACAGGAGGACGCAGGAGAGAGGAGATGAGAAGGCACAAAATAGAGAAATGAGCAGAGCCCATACACTGTGTCTGTATGTGTGAGAGAGAAAGAATGTGTGTGTGTGTTTGTGTGTGTGTGCATGAGAAACTTCTCAGTCTCCCTTTCAGTACACACAGATCTAATGGTTTCTTCTGCTGCAGTTTCACTGGACGTTTAAAGCAAGTGCTTCGTGTAGACATCATAATTTATTTATTTGGTGAGTGTGTTTCCTTTGGACTTTGCAACATTTTGCCTTTACAACACAATTTTTCCAACTCAGCCAAGTGGAAAAACATTTTGTTATATTACAACTTTTTTTTCACTCAGACTTTTTTGACTTCCGAATGGAAAATATGCCTATAAAATGATGGACAGAAACACACTTATGGACCTGTTTATCAAATATCTTAGTTAAATTTTACAAACCCTGTTTAAAAAGCAGGTGAAATCATTACAACTTTTAAATTTAAGCCATGTCAGTCATTGCTTTAAATGTCACTTGTTTAATGTAAGATGTTAACAGGTTCCAATTCTTGTCTTAAATTTTTGGTGGAGGGGCTGCACTTATACACTGATACACTGGTTTACACCTTTTTTTCTTTTGATCATTCTGTCTTAGGTATCCTTGATCAAATCTAATACAGGACTTATGAGTTATGAGTATTAATAAGTTAGTGCTAAAATAAAGACAATAGGTCTGTAGAGTCATTGTGGGCAGTTTAGATATAGTAACATACAGGCATGAAGGGCTAGAAAGGGGGACAGCTGAGAATAAGTCAAGCAAAAAAAAACAGTTGTATGCAGGTTTAAACAATGCATAATTCATCATTACACAATAGACCACACACTCAGACACACACGCACACACACAGAGGACTTATGATGGGTGACTGACACACAACAAAGACAAAACCAGAATTACGCAATCTTCTCCAATCAGAGGGAGACCAGCCTTCCTGCAGGCTCTGTGTTATTCCATCCTGAGGTAGCAGCTCTTTCACTATTATTTCTCTCTTTTCATCTCTGTTCTTCTGTCAAGGGTAATAAGTCTGTGTGTAATATCCATGAGTCGAACGCCTCCCGCAGGATGTTTTTCTAGACAATACTGGCAATCAGCACCAGCAGGGAAGAATCTGGAGTCACTGAGCCGTAATCTCTCCGCTCACCCTGCACTACTTCTCTATGAGCTTTTAGGAGAATCTTAAAAAGCAGCATTACAGTATTTTCTTCCTTACAATTATCTTTTATAATCTGATATGAGTAGGGAGAGAAAAATGTGTGTAGATGCATGTGTGTCTTCTGCCGTATTACAGTATAAATGAGGTATGGAAGTGCTGTGAATAATAACTCTAAAAAATATGAAAAGCCTCTGAACTTTTGATTAACAGACACAGCAGACCTGCTAAATGCAACCATGTTCTGAAGTAATTTCTTGTTTTGCACCGAGGGCACTGGAGTAATTAAAGGATATGACTAATGTCATAAAATGAAATTTGCTGCAGGGAAACATTTTCCTCTGGGTCATTTTAAAGAGGTGACATCACACTGAGCTGCTGCATGTAAACACTGGCTGCTTTCAAGCAAAGACGCTCTTGGACATGAAAACTCACCACCATACATATGAAGCAAAGTGTAAAGCAGATGTGACAGTAAATCCTTAAACTGTTTGTGTTCAGTGTGTGATGTATTCAGGACAAAGGTATTCCCAGGAAGTGTGTTGTGTGTGTATCTAGGTTGCTGTTCACAATATAAGCAAAGCACAACTCTCGTGCACTGTTACTGGTGTTTACATTTTAAAATCCCATTTGAAGACCAAGTATTGTCTTGTGACTGAGAGCTTTACTGTTGTAATAAAACACAACAGTGAACTGCTGTGTGGCTATATTCCTTTGTTACAATTAACATGAGCAATGTAATTCATTTGAGTCAATCTCACAGACACTGCTCTGCTGCTGTACACACTCATTAGAGCACCCAGTGTGTAATAACTCACATGTCAAAAAGGAGCCACTACTCCTGTTTAGTTCATTGTCAGGATTTCAAAAAGGGATCCAAAAACAAAATACCAACACAGCAGGTAAGTTCAATGAAAATCCTAAAGAAAAGCTTAAATTGAAAAATGCTAATAATAAAGTGATAAATACTGAGGGAGCACAGGAGCACACTACAAAGAGAGCCAGGCTTTTCTGCGTGAGCTGGCGTGACAAAATCTAAAACCTCAGTCAGAGATAACACCAACCATGATGGTGGCTATCATCTTACTTTGTTAACCCAGGCTCCCTCCCTCAGGCTCTGTGCATGTTTCTATAAAAAGGGGCATTTGGTGCATCATGCTGCTCCACTACCACATAAAATGAACTGATAGTGTGCCGCCAACTACTGCATTGGAGAGTTTAATACAAATATTATAGCCAGAAGCAACACTTTGAAAGGGAAAGCCAGGAATGCTTGTAGAAAATTCCCAATTTTGTAAATTTATACATAAATACATTATTTTTTTATCTTACAGCTGCACATTCTTAAGCTCTATAACTTTGGACTTGATGCAGCAGATTAAAATTTTAAAAACAAACACTGCATTTAGGTGTTATCCTTTCCCACAGCACAGGTGGAAATAACCGTTAACTTTTAAACAAATTAAAGCTGGATGATTAATGTTGATTTAACACTATCTGTGATCAAAAGACAGGAATTAAACAACATTTAATATGTGAGAGAACGTCATACTGGTTTATAAAGTGAACAGGTATGTAAGTATGTTCTGTTTTTATAAAAGGCTTCTTTTACAGCCAATGTGAGGAAACGACCATGGGACACCAAAAATCATTCAGGAGATCAGTAAGAGCAAGAATAACCTTCAAATATAAATGAACTATCATTGCTCAGATTTTTTCAGCATCATTGATAGACTACAGCTTCACTTAGTGAAAAAAAATGAACATGATAAATGTATTTTATGTGCCACCGTAACTGTGGAGCTTCAGGAAGTAACGACTACTGTAAAGTTGTATTCTCTATTTCTGACGGAGTTAATATATGAAAAGAACTTGTAGCTGATTTCAGACTAAAACTCTGAACATAACCTGGTCCAGACCCAGGCCAGTACTTCCTAGTATGTAGTACCTGCATTTCTACATTTTATTGTGGAATTTGCTTTTTCCTGTTTACTGGCACTTCTCACAAATTGCCGGTGCTGTTGTATGCCCAGCAGATGGGGAGAGCAGTAGGCTTTCTTTCTGTTGGATCATCAGTTTCAGTAGGTTTAAGTATGTGACCAATAAAAATAAAGCAGATATGTTTTTTCCTGGTTACCATATGGTGATGCTGATAGGTCAAATTTGTTGAGAGGCTTTTTGAGGAAGAGAACCTTCTGCTCACTAGCTACTTTTAATGCAGGTTCAGATAGAAATCATGACAAAATAAAGCAGTTTGGTCACAGAAATATGTCGCAAGGAGCAAAAGGAAGGGAACACTTATTTTAAGGCTGACACCCACAGGTTTGTGAGAGGTGCTCCTGCTTGCTTGCTTTGGTCAAACACCGTGAAGGACATGAATACAGCTCACAAGCAGACATTTATCCTTCACTGTTGAAGATGCAGAACATGAAGTGTTTGAAGAAAAGCTGGAGAGAGAGTCAGAGCAAGGAGAGTTCCTTTCCATCGCTTGTTGACACCAACATATGCACCAGCATACTTCCCAAATGAACTGTTTTCCATCGATCCTCATCAACCGACTGATAACTAGATATAAAGTGAAAGAGTCTTTCCAGCTGTCAGAGGGATAAAAACAGGCATCCTAGCAACATACAGACTGAACTCTGTCCCTGCTCTCCATTTGTCATGATCTTTGAGCTAATTACAATCTTAGACTATATTAGCCTATTTGCTATTTCAGTATTGTGGTTTCTTGGCTGTAGATTTTTGTTTTGCATGCAATGAGGCTTTATGCTGATGTAGCTTATGTCTGTCATCTGTTTGTTTGTGTGTACAATTGTGTTTCTGTTTGACTGCTGGGCCAGGCTTTGTGCCAATGTCATCTTTAAGTCACTGAGCATGTTGGTGTTTTGTGCCTCCATGCATCGATGAAGTAATAATGCTGTTACGTTGTGTCTGTAAGCTGCATGTGTGTTATGAGCACAATGAAATTGAATTGGTGCCTGTGACATTACATGTGTGCTATAAACCTGGAAATCTGTGGTAAATTCAGGAAATTAAAGTTGCAGTTGCCTTTTTTGACACATGCAGTACCGATTGCTCTGTAAAGGCAGACAATGCAAAAACTGCACTAAACAATGAGCATGGATAACATGAGGAGCACAGGCAAGACTGGAGAATGGAAGCAAACTGACAATGAACCACGAGGGCTGAATACACCTGGAGTGGAAAAAAATAAGGATCAAGTGAAATTAATAATCAAAAGGTTTGGAAAGCATGCATGGACAGGAAGTGGAGCAAAAACTTGACACATAGGCAGAGAAACTACAAAACAAAGCAGGAAATGTCTGAACCAAAGCCCCAAACCATGTCAGTCTTTGCAAAAAACTACAGTGCCCATCTGTTTGGGAAACTACCTTGGCTTTTTTTTGAAAGTGACACTCATTTTTGACTCACGTTTTTAGACTTGTGTCTTTGGCAGTAATTAATGAGCTTGAGAGTCAAAGACAGGAGAGAAGATATGTCAGAAAGTACTGAGAACAGACCACAACATTGTTGATTTTTGGTCTTTTCTGAGGATTTATTTATACTAAGAATAATGCAGAATAGCACCAACACTTTCCTTTAAAATTTGACCAGGCTTTAAGGTCCTTCTATGTTTCATTCCAGTGGTTTCTGTGGTGCACTGTAACCCCTCATACAAACCAAAATCTACATTAAAAAAATAGCACTTTTCTGTTTTAAAAACAGACCGCTTTCTCATTTACATTAAACAGTTTTTTCAGTTTTTATCTATTTCTTCCTATGACCTTCTGTTTTATGTTAAAATACTACAAACACACATTCACATATTTAAGCTCCTGTATACATAATATCCACTCAGTATCCACACTGACTGCCAGCCACAAAATTAATCTCCATTTTACTCCTGCTCCTCCCAGGAGTCAGATGTCTGGAAACTGGTGGATATAATCTGATAACTGCTGCCATCCCAGCAAACAGGCCAAACCCCTGGTGTCTCGTGCGTCACTCTAGATTCACCTCAAGCGCATGACCTGCTCTCTTATTCCTCATTTGCTTTCTAAATGCTATGTTGTTCACAGTGGGCAGATGTGTCAATTATCAGTCACCTGTATGATAACCTTCTGCACAGTGAACCTATGGAGCCCTCTTTATGTCACAGTGTTGTGTGCATTTTTGAATTGGGCAAGTTTGAATTTAGCTAATTGGTGCATGTTCATGGTTTCACAAGCTTGTTTTAAACCTTTCAAAAACAGTACAAAAGCACAGAGAGCATCTGACTGTCAGAAAACCTACATACTATCTTCATAATTGGTTTGCTTGTGCATTTTAGTTTACTATTTTTCCAATGATTGTTGATATATTACTTTTTACTGAGTTGTTTCATGATAGGGGACCAGAAGCTCATGAGGCAAAGAGCTCCAAATTGCTCTGTAATTGCTAAACTCACCTGGTGTAATCTATCATTTCTGGCTTTGCAAAGTGGATGCATGTAGCACCAGCGCTGACTGGAAGTGGGCCATGCCTGGCAGAGAGTGATGAGGCCTGGGGCTGTGTGCCGCTCCCAGTTGCTTCCCCCTGTGTGAGCACCTCCTCCAGGGGGTGACCCTCACTGCTAAGGGCCTCTGTTAGCATATATCCCTGTCACTTTGATAGTGCAAGAGCCCTTGTATCAAACCTGCAATCATTTCATTTTGAACAATTCTTAAAACCTCAGGATGAGGAGCTCTGGGGACCTTAACTCCACTGCATTCTATGATAAAGTGGAAAATTTGACAAGAAGAAACAACGTCCTCTTTGTTAATTCTTGAGAATGAACAATTTAGTCATACTTGAGCATCAGCCAAGCTGTAATTGAGCAATTTGCAATATCACTCTCTAAATCAGTCATGCAAGCTCACCTTCCGAACAATCATGTCCTCATTCGGTTGTAAATCATGGATCTCAGGAGACGGAAATAGCGCTGCTACCTTATGCATCATAAACAGATATTAGCTAAAAAGTATGCATGCTACATCCAAGGTTTCAAACAAGGACATGCTCCTAAAGTAGAATAGTTATTTCAGGTCAGAAATGTCACAGCCCAAGCCTCCAGTGCATCCTTTAACAGACCACACAAACCAAGCCAAAGCAAATATTGAAGGTGTTGTATTTTAGGTGTCTGCCCTGCACCAACTGACTCCTGTCAGCCACGGCAGGTGGGCTGGGTCTCCCCCCTGTTTCTCTGGGCTTTTCCCCGCGTGTTTTCCAGCCTCTCCTCCGGGCACACTGGCTGTGCTGTGCTGTGAGAAGCAGAGGGCGGAGGAGGTTGGCTGGCAGGATGCAACAGCTTGAAATCCAAATACACAGGCATGAAGCTGGAATGTGTGTGCACTCTCACACATGCATCCCATACACACAACAAGACGAACACATCCGTGGTTTGTGCACATACAAACACACCCATGTTATGCTTCTTTTCCTCTGTTCCTGCTTCGGCGTGCAGAGTTGTGAGATTCATACACACTGCACGCCAGGACTGTAAATGCAGAAAGGGAGTCATTGTTGAAACAGCCAACTTCAGTGTTCAACTCCCTGCCCAGTTTCTGAAGGTGGGGTTCACATAAGAGCTTAAAACAGCAAAACATGGATACTGAAGTCTTTTTAAGACACAAATAGTGCAGTACTTATATTGTGAGAGATTTCTAACCTCATACCAACACTTTGTACTAAAAGAAAAGTCTCTCTAGAGCAAGATAAATCAAGACACTGGCACTTTACTTCATTGTGTTTATACTCTTCTTCTCTCAGTGATTATTCATCCTCACCATCACAATGCATCTCTGCTGCTACACCTCTCAAACTTGCATGGTCACGTTTCTGCAAATGTCCCATTACACTGTTCTGTCCCATATTCTCCCCTAAACTCATGAAGGGGGATGTACTTTCCATCATCATCTGATCACTCATGCCCAACTCATTAGCAGTAATTAATGCTGGCCAAGTCCCAGGCCCCCCGAGGCACTATGGAGTCAAAACCTAACCCGGGTCAGCCCCACCCGATCAGAGGAGGCAGGCACAAGTTGTTTTTCTGCTTGGTTGGCTGTGGCACTTCATCTGTGCTGCTTAATGCACTTGGCTGCATAGCCGGTGGTGGAAATTAGCCAATCCAAGAAAGCTTTAAATAAAAAAAAAAGACCTTTTTTAAATTGTAGTCAAATCGTTTGAGTTTCTCCGCAGAGAATGATAGTCTGACTTTGAGGTGAAGCGGCCTTTGACAAAGCTGCACACGTGATGTATTGCTTTGAAAATTATGCCTCTTAGCGTGAGATTCTGTCAAGCGTGTCCACATGCATTAACACCCAAACAATATCAACAAAAAGCACTCTTATTAAAAAGTATTATTTATCCTTCTCAATGTAGGCTATGCATGAAGTACATCAGCCCATTATCCTTAATGGGTATAATGTTAACTTGTTTTCCAAATGTTCTGTTTGCCTCATTTCTCCACTTGAGGCCAGTTTCTATGGTCTCAAAGTCAGTGAGGCATTAATACAATTCAAGTACAAAGAGTTTCTGTAAAGATAAGCACAAAGATGCCAATACTAGCATTACTGAATGCATGACTGACTGCTATTGCACAAAAACTCTTTTTAGGCAGTTATTATTAACTGCAGTGAGTAGGAAAATTACATGAGAATTCATAGACTTATAAACCTTGTGCCAGGCTTATGAGTTCTGTGTCTTGTTCAGTGAAATGAGAGCAGAAACACCAGAGGCTTGTCACAGTTTAATATCATGCTGTCAACAGTCTTGTGGTAAAAAGTCCAATTCATTGCACTGGTATTAATAGGCTTTTGATTTTAGCTCAAACTGCCACCCATTCTTCATTCACATCTTGCTGCTTTGCTTGCAAGTGGTGAGTTCCATAATTAATTTTCTCTGTTTGCTTCACTTATGCAGCTCGGCCATTAGTCTTGCCGTCTGCAATATTTTCTTTTAATTTCCTCAAAGAATGCCTCCTCTTGAACTGAACCCATGGGTGACCCTTGCATGTATGTTTGGCATTAGTGCATGTTTTTGAAAAACAACAGTAAATCGTGCCATTGGGATGAAGTATCAAAGAGCATGTGAGCTGCCTGTGCAAGCATGGATGTGTTTTCTGTCTTACCAGAGATTAGCGTGTTTGCACACAAGGTCGCTAACTGTCCTCTGACTCCTTTCACGTGAGATGTTTTGAAAGTGAGGTTGTAGTCCATATGAATCACTTGATGCCATGTCACATTAGCTACCTTTATGTTATCCATGCAGGGTTGTGCGGTTCCCCCAGTCATGTCAAAGTGAAGGATAAATGACAGTGACACAGCCTTTAAATACGTCAGGGGCCATTAACCAGATGTTTCCACCATATAGATAGGCAGCATCAAATCATATCAGTTATTCAAAAAGACAGAGGACTTTCATTTTTATGTGACTCACTGCAACTCAACCAGCAATGATGAACTAGAACCAAAAAGCCTTGAAATTACCTGACAGTGTGATCTAAAGGCCATAATAAGGCTGATATAAGAGTATCTTAAGGTAGAGTCTTCTTTAATGCAATAAAAGGAAAGAGTAAGCTGAGAGGGTCTCTACTATATATATGTGTTTGTGTGTGTGTATGCATGTGTGTGTGTGTGTGTGTGTCTGTTTGCCTCAGCAAGAACAGCTCTGGTGTTTGACTCCTCACTGGCCTGTCAAGTGCATGGTGCAGATTAACATCATAGCTAACACCTGCAAGGGTAGCGTCAATGAAGAGAGGGGAAATCAAAGTGGAAAATAATGGTGGAATGTCTTAGCATTAGGCATTCTGGTTAATGCATCCAGTAGATCAGCTAAGTCTCCTGATGATGGCCTCTATTTTATTAACTGTGTCCATTATTATTGTCTTCAACCCACACAATTTTGGCTTTTTCAGTGCCATAAGACAGACAGTCTTCTATGCTATAGTACATTCTCTCAGCAGTTTTCTCTCAGTGTTTTGTTTGTTTTGTCTGATGTGAACAAAACACTGTTAACACAAAAAGAAGTGTCCTTGACAATGTTTTGCCCTTATATAGAGACTGAGTGGTCTTTAAACACAATCAAACACAATAAATGAGGCTATGGACTGACATCTTGACAATTAAATATCACACTACAGTTTCTCGAGGTTTAAAGTTCCTGCCTGAGGGGCATTATGGAAGCTGATGTGTAGCAGCCATATTGGTTTGCATGTCCTGATTAGAGTGCAAAGTTTTCTATAAGCAAACAAACAAAAGAGGTATGTCATGATATAATTTTTAATGGAAAAATTATGAAACTTCAAGAATCTGTTAATTTTCTTGGTAGATATAGTGTTGTTTTTGGAAAAGAGATAAAAAGGTCAAAATTAGTAGTGCTTTTGTGTACATAAACAAAGTTGATGTCTTGCCTCTGGGTTCAATTCTGCCGGTATCATTGCACAATACATAGATATGAAAAACTGGAGTCATCAGCCAGCTGGCTAAACTTTGTACACAGAGGGGAAGCAGCTTGCTTACTGCAGTTCTGTCCAAATATAACAATCCATAACTTCCTGTTTTGTTAGGGCAAATTTATCTTCTCCTTACCAGGCAATAAGCAGAGACTCTACAGATTTTCGGTTTTTTTCAGTATATTCCATCGAAAAAAAAAATATTATTTAGCTATTGAGGGGAAAAATGTGTGATGTTACATGTGATATTTGTTTAGGTGCGGTACCACTGGCTCATCTTGTATATACATCACCATTTACAGTACATATATAAGTTATTCAAACCATCAAAATGGCAGATACATTCATTAGTGCAGAAAAAAAGACAAGAAAGCAGGGAATTCTGGGATATGGATGTAAAGCAAAAAAGATTGTCAGCTATGATGTGCTTCTCTCTCACACTAATCACGAAATTGCAGGTTAAAGATTAGAGATGAATACTTTGCCTGTTGCAGCTCAGTTACATTTAGAAGATATCTGTCCTGGTATACCTGGCAACATAACCATGAGCAGCAACCACCGAGAGGAATTAAACAAAAACTCATTTTAATAGCTTACAAGAAGAAGAATATTATTCTTGTCATAGATGTGGAAAGAGGAAGTGAATTTACTGAAGGGGGAGGATTGGCAAATGGAAAAATTGTGTATTCTAAGAAGTTCACGGTGTGATGGGAGGATGCAGCAGACAAGACATATCAAAGAAAAATGCCCAAGTCTACTGAGCTGGCAGCAAAGGTGAAGCAGCAGGTCTTGGAAGCTTAAGTAGAAGCTGAAAGGTAACAGTCTGTTGCAAAGTCAACCTTAACAGTAACAGCTGATCACTTAGAAGACTCCTAAGTGGAGATCAAAGCAAATGATGTGAGGCAGTGGGAGTCTTTGAGCAGTTGCTGCAGGGAAAAAAGCGCCACTTAAGAAAAGCCCCCTGACATAACAGAGAAAAAGCTGCTTTGTTTAACTGGAGCAGGCTTGTTTAGAAACTGTATGCAAGTAAAATTTGTAATACAGTATGTTTTCTAGTCAAGTTAGGTAAGAGTATTAGATTGTTTGTTACTTGCAAAATTGAGAATAATAGGTGTAAACCACAATTACTGCAGGATGGAACAACCTTTAAGGCATAATTACATATTTTAGGCGATTTACCTTTTTGTTAAAAGTGAGATGAGAGGATTGATTCCACTCTCATATACAGTAAAGAAAGCTATTGAGACGGCAGCTGGTTAGCTTATCTTAGCACAAAAACTCATCCAAAGCATAAATTGTATATATCATATATCATGGTCTATCTGAAGAACTGTTACAAAGCTCAGTGTTGTGGTTTTTGACATTGGAGTTGTCTGACTCTGCTGAATTCCTGGTTAATCCTATAATGGACAAAGAGGTGAAGCACAGATTTCTTGGACGGTCTGTTGTCATTAGGGATAGTACTTCGGTTGGGTTATTAGTGTTGCAGGTGAAACATAATTTTTAAGAGATTATTTAATAATGTAAGGGAGGAATAATGATACCTTAATACAAGAGTTTTCTGTCATTTTCTCTCTGGTACAACAAAGCATTTTTAAAGGATGCTCTTGTCTTTTTGTCAGATATTTTTCCCTTGCTCTCACACACTGAAATGTTGACATTTGGCGGCCGGAAAATGACACTGCTGGATTGTCTAAAGGAGTTATGATTAGAACCTGACGTCCTCTTGCAGATAATTCTCTCATTCTTTGACATATGAATCCTTCATTTTATTCATACAGTGATTAATAGCACAAGTAAAAGGACTTCCTCATTCTGTGCTTTTGGTATCATCTAACTATCAGTATCATGTAGTGCCTGCCTGACTCTCTTTTAATGCAGTGATTGATACCTTAGCTTATTCAAAAAGATGAGCTCCTGTGTGCCGAAATAAAGACCTATTGTTTGTGAGAATTAAGTCATTCATTGATCCTTTCTTTCCATCCTCTTCTCTTCACCCACTCCTGATACAAGAGTTATTATCCTGCCATAGAGCAATGACAAACACAAAGACACTATTACAAAGAAAACAAATGAAAACCTATTGATTTTCTGCTTAAAGTGACATCTTAGACAACAAGGCGCAACAGTATTAAGAGTGAGTGATTTGACAAATGCATTGTTGGGGAAAACTGCCTTGCTATCTGTTTTTTTTATTTTTTGTTTGTTTATTTTTACATGTAGAAGATGTAATTTTCAGTAAAACAAAAAAAAAACAAACACAAAATCATATTTGAGCTCATTTTACCTAGATATGGTACACAGAAAGCATTTAGTGTTTCGCAGAGAGTTACTTGATGAAGCTTTTTCTTGTAAGAAAAGCTTGGAAAGGTACACATATGAATATTATAATGTGTGTATATTTATAAAAATGAACACAATTTACAATGTCAGGTTTAATGATATTATAAAAAATAAATGTTAGATTTTACCTGCTAATTTTATTTATTCCAATTCTAAACCTTTAAATGTAAAGATTCTTGTCAAAGTGTAAAAAATGAACATTTTCATGTAGCTGAAGTTTTCACACTCCATGTGTGTATCTTGCTCTATTATAAGACACTGACTAATGATAACATATGTTCAATAATGAGAAGTTGACAGGAGAGTGAGCATTGTCTACCAACTAATAGTATTAACAATTTCAGTGAAAATATTTAAAAAATGCTAACTAATAATGTTTTTTTTTTCTTGTCAAACCACTTCTTTATATCCCATATTAGAAACCAGTTATATGGTGGCCCTGAAGTGTCAATCAGAGTGACAAATGTTAACCCACAACAACAAATTTTAAAAAACAACAACAAATCTAAAACAAAACAACAATTTAAAACCACAACAGCAAAACAAACAACACAGGGACATTAACAGCAATCAGAAAAGACAGAAATCAGCTTTCCCTAATGAAAGTTGCCCAGACACTACCAACACAGTTATACATGATGCAGACTGTGTTTGCTTGCTAATCTGAGTTGCAGCAAGTGCCTATCTTTAATGGCAAAATTTAATGTCATTGTGTTTCAAAGACACGCCAGTGTCTAACATTTAAAGCACTAGTCTAATGACCTGTACAGTGTCAGTTTTACAAATACAAGAGAAGTCTGAAATAGTTAGAGTTGAATGGTTTCTAAATGATCACAAATGTAGGGGAGCTTTAGCGGGCACTAGATTTTGAATGGAAAGGAAGTAAGTGGATTTGTGTCAAAATAGCAGCTTGTGCCACACCGGTACCCCTCAGCCTCTGCAGGGGATTCCTATTTGCCAGGGAATTTTATTTGCCAATGAACGACTGGCAAGCCATTCATATCCTCCCTGAGGGGATGGAGTTGGCAAATGTATTTATTTATTCCGGGTCAAAAAGGAAGAGAATCTCTGATAGAGTCACTGTAGCAGTGTTATACTGGGGAGATGAGGGGATTTTCTTTGCTTTATCTGTCGCATGCAAGAAAACACCTTGGGTCCATGAACAGGAAGTAACACGCAGGCAGTGTTGCCACGACCGCAGGATTCAGTCTCTTACCAGACATGGCAACCTTCTGAATAACAGGTAATCTGAGTCTGCAGAAGACTCCTCTGTACCAGACGGTCTGTGAGGGGTTTCATCTATGTGAGTATGTACACATGCACAAACAGTGAAGAGATCTGCGTGTGTGTGTTTTTCTCTCTTGTAGCTCAGGTGAAACTCCAGTTGTGAATAATTCACTCTGACTGGATGAAAGTGACTCCATGGTTCCAAGAGACATTAAAACATCCAGTGGAATTATAATATCTTATGATAAAAGCAGATAGTATGTAGCGTCTCATACTGTATATGCTTGTATAGACCCACTCGCAGTCATGTACCCACACATCCTTTGTGGTTGGGTGAACATGGCATTAAGTCTTGGCAGGGTTACATAACAGGATATGGAACAGGATATATAAATGCAAGGGACTATAATGAAACTACAAGAGGGGGTCAGAGAAGTGCAATAGTTTATAATGTTTTTCAACTGAAGGGAAAGTAGTAGGCAGGTAATTTTGGGGGAGTATGTTGAAACATTTTCTCATTCAGGATTAGTTCAAAGATAGTATACCTTTTAATAATTAAAGCCGTGCTCTTTGAACTGTCTGACTGAAACATGACTCAGGCTTCATACTTATTGATTTCAATTGATGGTCAGACATTTGATCCTTCGCATATCAGGCTACATCATCTGATCAAATTCATATGTATTTTTATTTCACAGAATACATGGATGTGGGTAAAGTACTGCAGATTGCACCTGAAGTCAGTTAGCTGCTACCTGGCCTTATTTCACATATAGCTTTATAAAACTAGAATGGCTGGAATAATTACCGTTTTGTTATGTTTTCCATCAATATGTTATGCTGAGATACTGGAGAGGATGACATTTTTAACGCTGGGTATGGTCTTTTCCCTTTCCAATCCCAGCACAATAATTATTGTCAAATCCCTAAACTGAATTTGATCAGAGCATCAAAACAAATGACATACTGCTAATTCACAGTGGACTGCTGGAGAACAGGCAATGAGCTGAATGTTAATGGGCTGCACCTGTAAATTCAGGTCATAATGACTGGATTAATTTATATGTTTATTATATTTTTCTTTGGAAAAAGATGTTTGAAACGAAGGCTTTGCACTGTCTGCTCACTCTAGACAGTGACTCATATGTACCTTCAGAGGAACCAAGCAAAACCTGCAGGAGTGAAAGACATATGGTGAAAGGAAAAATAGACAGTGAGAAGTAATGTCTTAGGTATAGGAATAGTCGGAAATGAAAATCAAAAGAAAAAATCAGTAAAAACATGGAGACAATGATGGACAGTCAACAGACTTGAGAGGATTTGGAGTTGACGCAGAGAGCTACTGACAGTCGCTTCCCCTGTCATCAAATATTATGGAGATACAACCTGCCTAGAAGTGCCTATCAGTCAGCTGCAAAAAGGTTCCTGCTGTCTCTTGCTGTGACCTTGTGACACGCGAGCCCAGATGCAAAGGAAACAAAAATAAAATCTGAAGGTTGGAACAAGGTAGCCAATGCCCTTTGGCGAAAAATGTGATAGTGTGTCTGCCTCTGGGCTGCACGAGCAGGACAGTACAGCCTGCAGGAGCATATGAAACACAATCCTTCCCCGTCAGCTTCAGCTCAGCAACTTTTACAGCACAGAAATAGGCCTTTATTGTCCATCCCTGTAATCAGTGTTTGAAAAAGCCGCCACATTACAATTCATCAAGCCTTTGTCTTCCATTTAGCTCCACTTATGTTTAGCGCCAGCAGCTGGTCACAGGCTAAAATAAGGACGCAGGAACAAAGAAAGCCTTCAAAAATGCTCGGATCATAAGTCACATGACTTGCTGTTGTCCTACTGAAACAACAACCACAGCTAATGACACATCCTAAGGGTGTAACAGAAAAGCAGAAATGACATCAATAGCTGGAGGCTGTCCTAGCTGCTGGCCGGCAGCCATACAGTTAAAGGCTCCAATATGAAGAGCTCCACCCACCATCATGCTGCCTTGAGGAACTGCATGGTTTAAACCAGAGGGCTGATGGACCGCTGGCTCACCCATCCAGAACATTGCACTGATTGACCAAAAACGTCCACAGACATAACAGTCATATATGAAACTGTCAGAGGAGAGGGAGCGAGCGCAGCAGACTAAATTGTTGGATTGACTTAACACGAGTGGGAAGCAATTAAGCTCCCCACCACACAAACTAATGACTACAGCATGCAGACTGCAGGGCCCAGCCATCTCACTGTCCCTCCCTCTCTTTTTCTTCTTATTCACTGTCTCTCTGCAAAGACCTTGAGAGAAACCTAATTTCTCATTCAAGAGCAGAGAACAGAGTTGTCATTTTATGTAAGTAACACTGAACCCAAAGTAATTCAGTCTGCACTATTCTGAAATTAATCCAACCTTTGCAGAGGCCACAGTGTTAATATCCCTTTTATGCCAAAGACAACAGAATTATGCTAATGTAGATTTAGCTGCTACTGTGGCTAATGAATAGATATGACCTTTCTCTGACCGTCCACTTTTCACCTCTGAAATTAATTAAGTGGTACGTCTAAACTCCCCAGCAGGGACAATGAAATCTGATACCAGCCAATACACCTGCAAGGCTGCCTTTGCTGTGTGCAGGCTGGTAAAGACAAAGAGTAATAACATTTTTGGAGCAGGAGGAATGCAGCTGATGACCAGAGGGGAGAACAAACTAGTTCAAAAGTCTTTGCACTGACTCTTTGTAGGTGTGTAAACTTTTTGACCCACAGGTGTCCAAGGTCATAAAAAGCAGCTCTTGCCATTGATCAAACATAAAAGGGGAAATGTCCTGTGAGCCTCAGTTGCAGAAAAGGGAAGGGATGTGCTGCAAGCGATGGAAAGAGGAGGAAGCTTTGATCGTCTCTCACCTAAACCCTAAAACCATAATCTATCACCATTAAATAATCAGGTATGATTGCCATAATTAGTTAAAAAACTATTTAACAGTTATAGTCATGTTTCAACAAGCTGGCAATATGCAAAAAAGTAGCAGAAAACACTCAAAACGCACTTGATAATTACATAAAACAAGCACAGGAAATCCCATTTATATGGTGCACATTTGTCAGACACATGCATGCCTACAAGTAGCCTGTTAATCTTTACCTTTTCACTGCTAGTATACAGCAGCAGGTGTACAGTTAATTCCATTGTAACATTAATTGTAAAATTAGATATGAAAAAAATACAAAAATGTCTCTTAAAAAGTTTTTTGGACTTTTGAACTTTTGAACAAAGCCCCACTGCACATTTTTCACTGTATTTCATATTCATGGTGAATCCCCTTCTAGCTGTAGCCTCATATTTCACATATACACATAAGTAGCGTGGATCCACTCATCTTATTTTCAGAAACAAAGCAGCTGAGTGTATTTCCTAAAACTATTCCCTTAATTTAGGTAATTTTTCAAATGTTGTAAAAAAGTCAGGCACACAGCATATGAATACTGGAACAATGTTTGTGTTGTCTGTGACATTCAAGAGCTTTCCCTCCTCAGCTCAGCCTTCCTCCGTTCCCCATTTTATGTCTGTTATGACACTTGCAACAAGTAAACAAAGTGCCTCCACAGGGATTCAACCCAATATCAAAAACAACTGTACAATAGAAGACAAGGCAATAAAACAGCCCTGCAATGGATCTTCCCTTTGTGTGGTAAATCATTAGTGAATGATCATGTCACAAGAGTGTTGAGTCAGCACTATGCCTCTGTTTCAGCCTATAGATTGTTTTGTTATTGTATTGAATTCTATATTTAATGTACAGTGTTTTTGTTATCTTGTTGTTGGATGATGTATTTGTGCAGCCCCAGCATCGAGCCAGCTGGGGCTGGGGAGGCAAATGGCGTGTTGTCATTGTTGTACAGATCCCCACACACAGCCAGAAGACAGCCTTCACTGATCTCACACATGCTGATCAAAGACTGATGTGTAACCACTTGAACAGTTGCATTTGTAAGTTTCAGTGATCATGAATTGATTTGTTTTTTGTGTATACACAAGTTTTTGGCCAGCCTCAAACTGTGTCAGTGGTTTGAGGGGATGACAGTGTACAGACAGGCACAGACAGCCATTAGCCATATGGATGGTGTGCAGCCGCCTCAGAAATCATAGATCTTCTTGTACTGTGGACGCATGTGTCTTCAATAAGTCTCCTCTTCCTCTTTTTTCCCCCTCAAACTCCTCTCCAACAATGACTCCAACAAACTGTTTTTTTTTTACTTTATCCTAGACTGCTCCCTAATTCTTTAGTCAAATTAATCCCTTATGGGATTCAAACAACAGGAGGATTATTAGTTTTGAGTTTGAAGAAACAGCTAACAGCACAGATTTTACATGTGGAAAAAGTGATGAAGCTTTTTTTGTATTTTTTTATTCGGTGCTGTTTTGTGCTTGTTGAGCTCATTCAAAAGCTGGATCAAACAGAGGATGTAGGTAAAGGTGACTTAACACAGAGTGTCATGAGTGCACACAGGGTGAGGGATCAGAGACACAGTATGACAAATTAATCCTCCCCCTCCACAGGGAACCTGACACCACCAGAGCACAACAGGTAAGAGAGGAAATTCAGCTTGCAGTTGTCAGCACAGGACTTGGTTTCCAGTCTCTGTTTTCTCCCTCTACATTATTTCATATTTGCAAAGAGCATAGTCACACATATGAGCAGCACAGACCAAAATGAAAATACAAAGCTAAAGTGTTACTGTAACCAGTCTCTCAGCATTTTTGTCTATAACCATGCCGTTGTTCTGAAGTCAAAATGCAGTTTCAGCTAAGGGGTGATTTTGGGATCCACTTATGAAAGTGTGATATGCAGGCAGTTCTTGGGAAAGTGTAACCATTAAATTCATCATATGACAATAATACATTAATATTTTTATAGATGTAATAATTTAATACACAGCAATACTTTTGATATTTTTTATTGAATAACATGAGTTTTACAACACTTATTTCCGTTTACTGGTAAATGTAAATCTTTACGAAGGTTTCGATCCTTTCACTTTGACAAACCTCAATTTAATTTTTGCACACAATCTTAATTTTAAAGGCAGCCTACTTTCATGGGTCACTATTGTTGTGTATAACAATTATGCTTTAAAAAAGCAATTGACAATGAGCACAGATGTAAGATGTAACTGGTCATAATAAAAACTGAAAAGGATGAAAAATTCCAATAAATAAGAATAATTTCTTTAAAAAAAGTAAAAACAAAGAGTGTAAGTGAGAAACATTTGTGGTGTTCATGAGGATGTGTGGGTATGGTGTTTTGTGGAATATTGTGGATTAAAAATTGAAACAAAAGGCTGAACAAAACATACAGTCAACCAGCACTGGCAGGGCAGATAGAGAAAGCTCCACCTTTATATGTGGTGGAGCACTGGGCCCAGGTGCTCTATATCTGGTGAAAACAGCAATCAGATCCCCTAGCGAGAAACAACACAAACCATCACTGACATGTCCATGCTCAAAAACAGACAAATCATGAGCTGTAAACCAATATAGTACACCTGTTTTTAGAGGATCCAGTGTCAGTGAATGGAACCTGAGGCAAAGTCTCAATCATAAGGACCTGAACTCTCCAAAAATATAGCAAAACTGACATGATGAAGAATGTACAAAATATTGTTTCAGTCTCTCTAATGGGGACCTTATCATTAATCATTAAAACAATATCAGCAATTTAGTTACCGTCAAATAAAGCAATATTTTAATCCTGGCACTTGGTCAAGAATGGAAACTTGTTGTAGATCCAAGACAATAGTACAATAACAGTAACAATATCATGGAGTTCACAGAAATGAAAGCTGATAAAACAGCAGATGACAAGACATTATGACTGTGGTCGTGACTACCTGTCCACTTTCTTACCTGGTTTCTCTCTCTCCCTCTCCTTCTCTCTCTCTCTCTTTCTCTCTCACTCTGTGCTGACTACATCCTGCTTTCTCGTATTCTCTATCTTTGTCTTCCTCCGTACTTCTCTGTGCTGTCAAACTAAAGGCGAATAACAACCAGAGTATTTTTAATATAAGAGGTAGGAAGATGTGGGAGAACCAATATCAGTTTCAAACATTATCCTAATTGAATACGGGATTGCTGAGGGAAATGCAGTAAGACAATATCATTTTGGCCTTACTACCTGAAACTTTGAATATTTGAGTGAAAATTTTCATATTTTCATCTACATAAAAACAGACATTTCTTTTGGCTCGTTAAAAAATTGCAAAAGGGGCTTTTGTCATAGCTGAAGTCTTTACTGCCTCTGCAGATTAATGTTGCATCTTAAGAAGAAGAAGTATTAAACAGAGAAAGATGTGTGAGTTAAAGATTCTTTACTTTGTCCATAAATGTATACGAAATATATTATAAGTCCAATTCTATCAGAATGAGAAACACTGTGACTATATCTTTGACCGTGATAATAAAATGTTTGTAAGTAAGTGTAAGTGTGCAATGCAAACAGATGAAGGGCTAAAAAGACCAACAATAAATAATTAATAATCTGTAAATTAGCAAAATAATGACAGTCAGGCAGCTAATCGTTCATGTTTATTGATAGAATTCATGCCATGAAGCTTTAACCAGAGACTTGTGTGATGCCTCTGTGGGATCATCAGGGAGTGCCTTTGCTGCTGTTGTCATCTTGGAGGTGTGTCCTTAACCTGTACCTTTCACTTGCAGTGGCTTGATTGGAGTAAATCAGCACACCTGCACCCAGTGTGATGAAGTTACTTAAGTCCTGCAGTTGCTCCAACTCTCTCTCTAATCTGGCTGTCTCCACGGGCACACTACGGGTTGGTTTGGTTTGGTTTGGTTTGGTTTGTTCATGTTGTCCTGAGTTTGTCTTTTGTTGTGTTTGCACCTTACAGCACCATCACACATATACACCTCTTTCACTCACGCACATGACACACAAATGACTTTACTGATTGTCACATCTCATTCTTTAAATGTTTGATTTGGCTATTTAATTTGTTCTAATTTGGTTGAATTTGATTTAATAAATAAATATTTAAATGTTTTTCATGGTGTGTTCTTCCTTTTTGTTGTGACCACCTGAGCCAGGTCATGACACTTTCCAGACAGTTTTTTCCAATACCTCTGCCTCAAGGGGGCAACAGCAACAAAACTTAGCTATTAAACCTTTTACCTTTTTCACTCAATGCATTGCAGTAAAGCATGCGTCTTAACCTTGTGTGCTTTCATTTAGGCCTTCTGTCATTCCTTCTTTCTGTGAGGAGCAAAGTTGGAATGTCTCTTGGGAAACAGTGGCTGGAAGAAGTTTGTTGGGGTCTTGTCATCACAGTTGCATCTGTGCAGAAAAAACAATGCTTTCACAGAAGACTTACAGTCCCCTAAAACCACAAATTGACCATTTCTGGTCAATTGTCATTGTAATTGTCATTTCTGTTATGACAAGTAATATGTGCAAGACAGTTTGTAAAATGAGACAGTCTAAGAAGTGATGGTAGGTATGTTTTATTTTCCCTCTGGGAAGACACATAAGCTGTTTCCCTTTTCAGTATGACATGATATCAACATCCTGATTCAAGCTCCATTTTTCAAGGCATGGTTTGACATTTTTGGATATCAGCATACTTGCTCTCTTGCTGATAGCTGTATGAGAGACACTTTCATGTTTGTATGCTAGATATGTTGTTACAGGCCGCAGTTTATTAGCTTTGTTTAGCACTCTAGAAGACTAGAAGCAGATGGTATTCAGCTAGTGCTGATATGGCCAAAAAATGCTCACCAGCACATTTTAGGCTAGCTAATTGTCATGTAATATCTTATTTGATTAATCCCCCTGCTCTCTATGCTAAGCTATGCTCATCAGCTGCTGCTTAGAGCACAGTGAGGGAAGGCCAGAGTTTCGGCCACCCTGGGCTCATGCAAAGAGTCAACCATGGGCAAAACTGTCTCATTTAGTAATATTTGTTTGTGTGCCTTGAATGCAGTAAAACATTAAAAATTCAAACCGGGCTGTCAGTGATTTTTTTTTTTTTTTTTTTTTTAAAAGAAGAAAGATACTGTGGCTGGTTTGTGTTGGCATTGTTTCCACTGTTTTAGTTTCTACCCCTAACTAGGGCCCCTGAAAATCTGAGTCAATTTGACTACCAGGAGTTTGCAGCCTATATCTGTTATATCTCTGTTCTCCTCATTGCTTTTTGCAGTCATTAAGGTGTAAAAAAGCTTGGACAGAGCATTATAATCAAGAGCTATAATTTCTACATGAGTGTATCAGAATGCAGTTTCAAAACAAATTGGATGTAATTAGAAACATGTCATGAATGAAGAAAGTCAGCCTCTTGAACCTCACATTATATCTACAGAGAGAAATACTGTCATTGAGATAAGATCTACTTTGATCTTAATAAGATCCAGGTAGCTGAAAAGTTTGCATGGATGAAGGGGAGGAGGATTTTGCAATAAGATTAAGTCTCATAGATGTATGTCATTCAGGAATGGGTTTAGCATTTTGAAACGTGTTGGAGTTTTTTCAGACACTGGACAGTACAATGGATTCAGTGTTCTTATTGTTGGACTGGATTCAAACTGACAACTAACTACCCAATGAAAAGATCATTAGTAAGTTGTTTAGTATTCATTATTTGTGATAATGACAATACTGTTGCTGTTGTTTGTCTTCCCATGCAGTGTGGTAATTGTAGTACAAACAGGACAAACATTCCTTGCATACTTGCAGTGTTGCTGTCTATGGGTTCATTATGCAGCTTTAGTGTATAGAGCTATAAGACTGGGTGGCTGTGTGGCTATTCAACATCACTTAATGTCAAACAGTTTATTCATGTGCCTCCTATTCTTAATTAGTTTGGTTAGGTCTGACTTAGTCATTCATGTAATTGAGGCTTGATCACATTATTGGTTAGTGAATATTCAGGACAGAAAGCATTTAAGGTACTTCCACTAGTGTCAAACTATTCCTTTCATGGATAGACATGAGACTATTGAACTACACTCACTATTGGAAAGAAAGATGTATTACCCAAAACACTGAAATAATCCTTAGAAAAAAACTTTCCTATATATTTTGTTTTAGCTTGCTAATTGTTTAAATGTCCCAATCACCCACTAAAATTAAAGAAATTAAATACCAGGGTATGTTGAGTCTTTGTTCACTTCTTGTCTGAAACTACCTTTGTCTGCCTACAGCAAATTGAATTTTGTCATCAAAGCGGCCTTCTTCTTGCTTGTGGATCAGGGAATGTTGTTCTCATACTAGACCTTTCTTCATGTGGCTCTCTGCCATCTTTCCTTCATTACACCATGAGCCTAAAACCCCGAAACCAATATGACCACAACCCCAGCATGTGGGTCTCCTCTGTTCACTACCCTGTCTCTCTGTCTCATCCAAATCAGAACCAGGAAGGCGCTGCATGTGTAGTGTGATGTCATGGGGCAATTTTCATTACCGAAGCTGCCCATGAACATGGGAAGTCCGTGCAAGTTAAGAATGAGATAAGCAATAAATGATTATAAATAAAAACTGTCCCCTGCAGCCAACACTGATATGGCATCCATGCTGCTGTGTTTGCAAGGACAGAAATGACTAATTATGTTTTTAACACTGATCAGATGTTCAGATAAATATGAGGTTGCTTTAAATCTCCCACTGTCTTGTTTTACTCTCGCAGTGATATTACAGATGTGTTTGGGCTCCCAGGGATAATCTGTTTTTGACTGTTCACGACCCATGATCTTGTGCTGCAGGGCCATGCACTACAAGATCAAATTTACATCAGTGGAGTTTGTGAAGGTGCAAACAACTGTCAAAGCAGACGCAACATTTCCTGTGAACACAAAAACACCACCGCACACTGCCGGGGTTTAAAGGCGGTCTTTGTGTTTGTGTTTTTAAGATATTGTATGCTGAACTTTTTGCCTTACACGATGACTAAGAATGATTTCTGCCACTTGAACTTCAGCTGGTGAGTATTCGATAACCTCGAACAAGACAGTTATAATTTCAGTCAGAGCAGCTCCAGCTTAACACATGCTCCAGTGTGACCAGTGTGAGGAAAGCCAAACAAAGCCAAGCATGAGATCCAGCCACATCATGAAGTTTCCATGTGAAGAGAAAAAAAAGATTTTTTGAAGTAAGGCATATCTTAATGGTTCCCTAATGATGCTTAAATTCCACTGAGGTCTTGCCAGTGGTGCACTGTGGGTCCAAGAGAAAATAAAGAGCTTAATAGATCCAATACATATATTTCATTTCTCCATCAGATGAGATTTGCACGCTCATGATGAATGAGTTATTAGATAATATAAAAGACAAGCTACATTCAGATCTTTTAAATTTTTATAAGTTATGTTGTTCCAAAGGGAAGCAAAAATGGTACAAGAGCTGAACATAAACATTAGCAGAGTACAATTCATTAAGAGAGGATAGTGTCAGTGTTGTTTCATTAATGAAGTCTGTGCTCTTTGCTGACAGTTTGCAGGAGTCCAGTTAACAAGAAAGAAAACTAGAAAGAAAACTAGAAAGAAAGCATAATAGTCATGCGATGACAGCCTTCATATTCATGATATATCAGCACAGATTTGATTTCTCTCCTGAGACAAGAGGAGGTGAACAGAGCTGTCTTACTCTCTGAGATACAACCATAATGTAAACAATGTAAACAGTAAAAACTGTAAATTCAAGAAATGCAAAGGCTGAGATATTCAGAAGGTGATTTCCTCAGCAAAAAAAGTGCTACATGTTCAACTTTAAACTCAATACAGAAAATAGTTTTAGTGATGCAGCAAGTAAGTTTCCTTAAGAGTCATTTCAAACTGCCATCTACACACAGCGACTCTATATGTGGACTTATCACAAAGTTAATCACATCCTACTGCTTGAGCTGCTTTTAAAATGTCAATATTTCCAGTTTTAAAAAAAAGACAGAAATGTGACTTTGTCAGCTGGAGGTGACTGAATGATTTATCTGTCGCAGGGCTCTGAGCAGATCAAAATCATCCTTGCTGTGTTCTCATTTTTCTCCTGCTGACAATCAGGCCTTGAGAGGCATGCCTCATGTGATAAGTCGGACATGATTTATTTGCTTGAGTCTGCATCACAAAGAGGAGGCATTTCAAACCTCCACACACAAATTTCACAGCTCATGCTTTCCCAACTTCGATTATACATAAAATGACCCTCTCAGTCAGGCATCAATCTCCACACATCTACTCTTAACCTTCACAATGTCTGCTCTAAATAAGAATCTGGGTACAAGCAATTCTGTTATCCCTCAGATCAGAAATCCAATATGCCTTCTGATGGAAATAGATTGGATGGGGCAGGTCAGCTCTCATCCTGCCTGCAAGAAAATGCAAATGACTTATATCTGTTTTGAATCCTGAGTAGTAATCCTTGTCCATGGAGAAAATCAAATCCCACTGCATCTTCAAACACCCCCTCTCCTTGCTGGTCTTAGTATATACTGTGACATTAGAGCAGCAGTGAGAATATGTTCGTTGAGCACAACGTGCTGTGCTTTCACCCATATCAGTCATTGTGAAGCAGGGATTATGCAGCCTCAGTGAAGCAAACAACATGACAGACAGGGAGACATGTCAGCTTCCAAGAGCCAATAGATGACATGTATATAAAGTACTTAAATATCTGGCGTCTGCATAAGTAAATATTCACTGCCACTCGCTTTCTCTCTCCCCTTATTGTTTAACTTTCCAGAGGTGACCTAAGGAATGCAGTCAGTCTCTTATCAGGTTAAATCTGACCTCATCTTTTCATCCATCAAAGCCGAAATCAGTCTGAAAATCAATGCTCTAGTTTCATATTGTCTGCTTTGCACTTCGGATGGCAGGGAGGAAAAGAGCGCTGGAGAGGAAGAGCAGAGTGCACTGCCTCTGCTGCTCTGGATGAAATGCTGAATCCTTGTCTGTATGGATTTAGTCATTTCCTGAGGCTCCCTCTGTTACTCAACACCCCCCTCAGCTCCCCTCAGCTGCAGTGGCTGAACGGACACTGTGATGTCTACGTGATAATCTTTTTGCCCCCACAGGGGATAACACTTGGGTCGACATCACTCGCTGCCCCGAAGAGCCCTCTCTCTGCCTCTGTAATTTTAATCAAACAGCCAGAAGTGGTGCAAGAGGGCAAAGGGCAGGGTCGCTATCCCAACACCCCTCCGACACAGATACACAGAGGAATCTGCCTTAAAACATCAGCCAGCGGACAGCTGCAGTCACAAGGCATCATCGGTCAGATTGAAATAAGGCCCAGCAACACTGCAGCTTAAAGAAAAGAAGGAAAAGTTTTTGGAAGGCCATTAAGTTCACCTCATTTCATATGTGCGCAGTGAGGATCTGTGGCCCTTAATATATGGCCTCAACAATGCTCTCACTGCAAGGTGCAGTGCAGGTTGGTGACCAGCTTCTGGTACAGGCACTGCATGTTGGGAGTAATTGTGTACCATGTGACCCTGCTGTCATGCTGAAGTCCTCCTACTAAGATCAAGGTTTTTATCCATCACAGATGTCAGGTAACACAACCTGCAGCAATCACTAAACACAGGACTGGAGAAAGTATTCTGATCTCAGGTAAGAGTACCATCACCATGATCCAAAGGTACTACATTGAAAGCAAGAATTATCTATTCAAATCCTTACCAAAGTAAAAGTACAGAAGCATTAGTGTATCAAAAGCAAAAGTGCTTCTTCGGCATATTATATATTTTTAGACTTTACATTTTTTACATGATTATAAATACTGATGAGTTAATGTTCAAGTCCCAGTAACTGGAGCTTGTTTTAACTTCCTCATGCTTTGGTCCAGTTGCTTCCAAATTAGGGGTTGGGCCCTCCAAACAGTCACAAAATAAATCTGAAGGGTTGTGAAATAATTAATTGGGCAGAATAGAAAATAGAACAGATACTTAGATTTCTATTTTGGATTTTCTATAACATTTGATTTTTAATGAAATATCAGATAATTATTCTTTGTGGGATATGAAAAACCAGCCAAAACATCCATTTACACTCATGGGCAATAGAGTAGAGTAGCTGTTTAACCTAATCTGCATGTCTTTGCACTGTGGGAGGAAACCGGAGAACCCAGAGGAAACCCAAGCAGACACAAGGAGAACATGCAAACTCAACACAGGAAGTGCAGGTTCAAACCAGAACCTTGTTACTGTGAGGCTGCACTGCTGACCACTGAACCACCAGGTCATCTTTATTCAAATGGATGCAGCAGGAATAAAGATAGGAAAAAGTACATTTTTTCCCTCTGAGTAATTTGTCATTAAGTATTAACTGTAAATATTCAAGAAAAGTACAAGTGCCCCTGCAGTACAGTCAGGTGTAGTGCTTGAATAAATGCCCTAATGTTCTTGAATCTTCAACATTTAAACATTTTTTTGTGTGGCAACAACCATGAGCTTTTAGAAAAACACTGTTCTGGGACACTGGCATTTAGTCTTGATTTGAGTAAAACTCCTGTGCAGCAGCCCCCACACACCTCACCCATCAGTACTGCGGGGTGCCCCCCCCCCCCCCCAAGCTGTTTTCATCCATCTTTTCAAGTGCTGGGCTGTACAGTCACTGTGGCAGCGCTGCTTTTACGTGCCGCTTAGCATACTTGGTTCAAGCCACTGACGGGCAGCAAATAGACAAAATTGGATGGCTGCAGCTTCCCCCTGCCAGCAGAGGCAACCCTAATGGTTACTTCAGATCCAGGCTCAGCCCTCTCTCATCTGTCACACACCACACTCACACAGAAACAAAATGTTCAGCCTCTTGTTTTCAAGCTCTGAGTCCTGGTGTATTTTACCTTGTTTTCATATCCTGCCCTGCATCTGCTTCTCTTCTCTTTTCTCCTGTTCTCTCTGTTCAGTCTGCACAGCATGCTGCACATGCTCCAACACAAAATACATTGTGGCTCCTTGTGACAGAAGATGCTTAATTTATCATTTCAGTCACCATTCACAAATTCTGCAGGTGTGCAAAAGGTTACAATAGCAGCAATCAGTTCAGCACTCAGTCATCATCGCTTGGAGATAATCAATAATTTATATCCCGGATGAGGAATGAGCTGGAAATTGACATTTTCAGAGGTGGAACTTCATGTGTCAGAGCTCTTTTTATTTCAGCACTCTGGTGGTCTTGTCCCCCCTCTCATAATTGCTTTGTAAGGATGGTTAATGATTGTCAAGGCACAGTTGGACAAGATGATATAACCAGCAGTGCAACTGTTGAATGAATCCCCTTCCAGTCCAGTGATGACAGTCTAATCTTTTAATCAGATCCAGGCATCAACCACGCAGTATTTGGTCTCTTGAAAACAGAGATTCTCCTCTATCAGCAGGGTTTTGTTAAGTTGGTTAACTAGTTTAATGTACATGGACTAAGGTAGCTTGTTGAAACGACTCTACTCTACTCTGAAAGTACTTTAATGTCAGAGAAGATGGTTGGTTGCAAAAATAAGCCCTGTTACGACTGTGGTCGTAATTTGTTCGTTTTTTTTGTGTTCTGTTTTCTTCTGTTTCCTTTGCCTTATTTATGCAGATTCTTTTGTGTTATTGCGGAAGGAGGATTGGTGGACCGGTTTTAGGCCTGGCTGGTGATTGGCTGATTACGGGACGTCACCTGCTATTTAAACAGCCAAGATGGCGACCGGCTTCGGGCAGCAGGCGTTTGCAGTATCTTCCTCCTATCCCAACTGGCCACACGTCAGCTTATTGAAATTTCTGTAATTCTATGTGTTGTTAGTAGGGGTGGACCGCCAGTTTTTGTTATCAAGTTTCTCCTGTTTTTGTTTAGGTAGGGAGGTAAGGCTCCTGTCTTTTGGTTCGTTTGTTTTGTTAGGATAGAGATACCCTCCTCAGTTAGATAGAATTGTTTTGTTTGTTGTTTTGGCCTGGGTTCACCCTGAAGTCCTTAGTTAATAAAAAACCATTTTTATTTATTGTCACATATGTAAATAAACACTTTTTTTGATTGAAATATATACCTCCGTCTGTGGCTGCCTGAGACTTGGGGAAGACGGGGCTCGTTTTTGTGTTATGCCCGGGTACCCCTAGGCCGGGCGTAACACTTGGTCTGATCATGACTTCTTATTAAAAAGAGACAAACTGTATAATTTGTTATAGCCTCTAACTCACAGAGCCCCCATGGTCTGAGCCGAGGAGCCAGATTGGAAAATGAAAAGGTCTCCGTTGTAACCACCCACTGCACGAGTGATAATAATTATCAGGAATGGCATGTGCCCCGCCTTTGGATTAATGTCACTGACAGTGAACAGCAACACTAACAAAACTGAGTGAAAATAAAGAAGATTTTGCTCTAATGAAGAGAAGAACACACAATCTTGCGCATTGGATACTTTTGCAGTCATGTCACATATTATTTTTAACTATTTGACACACATCTCATTTACATTCAACAGCACCTAGATGCACTTTGTCTGTTATTTTTGCAGAAGAATGGAAAAACTTCTAACATGGTGAATCATCAAGCTGATACCTCTGTTTTTAAGTGCTATGAATACAAAGGATCAAAGATTTCCTGTTTTGGGTTGCTTGAATATGAATGGGCTGAAAAATTTGGGCTAACACAGTCACCAAAATGACCAAATTTGGTATATTTGTACAAAATCAGGATTGAAATCTGTTCATCCTGTAACTCAATCATTCCTAATTTAGCTCACTAGCATAAATATTTTGCAGTTGCATGATATTTTATACCTCCAACCTGTTGGATCTTGTCAGGCTGCCATCGACAACTTAAGCAGGAAATCAGTCATTACAAAATGTAAAAGTCCAAACACCAGGAAAACCTTTTGGCATTGTACAATTCTGCAAACCACTGGAAGTTTGAAACTTTACATTTCTTTGCATTTTTTAACTTGGAATTTTAATTTTTTTTTGTAGTTATGTTTGTTAAACAATTTGTCAGGCTTTTGAAAATAACATTTTTTGGCAAAAGATACCTGGTTTGTTGCCAGAGACACAGCTGCTTTATGTCCCAGTGTTTCCTTATAATAATAATTTCCTTATGTACATAGAATCACACCACCAATAAGACAGATGTTGAGGTGTTTTAGCATCAGATTGCCAGAATCACACTTAACTTTTAATGAGATTCTTCCAGTGCTGTCATATCATGCTCTTAAATCCATGTTTTATCTCCCTCCTCCTCCCCGTTATCCCCTCCTCTCCCTCCATCCTTTGTCATCCTAATTATTTTCTTCTCCTGCAACTTTTATGCACCCTCAGTGAATGATTAAGTAACTCTGATTACATTTTAAAAACAAATCTATCTCAGTGACTTTCTGTGTTGTCGCTGTCTCACCTTGGCTCCACAGAACAAATGATGCTTTCACGGAGCTCCTCTTTTGTTCCTGAGTCTCTGATGTTTTCCCAAGTTAGAGTCTAGAAGAGAAGAAATGAAAAACACAAAGATGCTGTGGTGTAATATGGAGCTCTATAGCATCTTTAAGCAGACGTACTGTCTGCATGTGCACCTACGCACAAAGAGCCAATGAAATGAGAGAGAGGGCAAAGAAATGGAAAACAAGAGTAATTCTGTTAAAATATTTATTCATTCAAATCAATAATAAATTCACTCATCATATAACCTGTAATTAGTGCATTTGTTATTAAATTGTTGTAAAAGTTTATTAGTGAAAAACTATTAGGTCACCCAAGCCAAAACCTGCAAATCTCAAAACTGAAAACAATTTAGGCATGTGATCCTTATTTGCATTCACAAATCTGACACATACTCTCAAGGTTATAATTATATTCAATTTAGATATTTTACTCTCTTCAAATGTGCAAACACTGAAGAGAAGTTCACCGCTTAAGTCATTTTGAATGCTCCCAACTGAATAGCTGGTCAGTTTCAGCACATCAAACAACAATAAAACCCATCCTGCCGTCCTCTTTGGTCCCTTCAGATGCCGGCGCGGTCTTTTCTTTTCCGTTTCACTGCTAACAATACAGAATGACTCACAAGCCAATCAAGGCTGTGCTCCAGCTACTTTTTTCTTTAGTTTTCTGATGGGGTTTATGCAGAAGTTATGCATTCTGGGATGGGTGGTAGGGATAGAAAAAAAATAGATTACCGTGTAACTGATGTGCAAGTGTTCATCAGATCACTCAAGAGCTTAAACAGAATTCTTAATGTGACGGCCTAAATACTGTGCATCAACAACATAAGGAAATTTTGATTAATGGGTTTATTTACATTTAATGACGGGCTGGCAGTCATGAGAAGATGATGAGAAGAATGACTGACTGGTTGCATCCAGCGCATCCAGTTTGATCCAGTTTGACCCAAACTCTTGAATAGGAGTTATTTTTACTCCATAACATTTCTTCTGATTGCTCAGATAAAATGTGTAAGTGCATCATGAAATAACCAAATCTATGAATCTTTGGCTGTAATTATCAAAATGCCAGAACACAGCAAACACTGTATCACACCGGAGTCTGAAGAGCATAATCAACATTTAAATAATCATCCCAGTTTGATTTTATTAAAGTCTCCTCTGTGAGCTGGCCCCTCACTGTTTATGTAATTAGATAGTAGTGAAATGGGTTAAACAGAGAGAAATTGTTTTCTTTTTACCTTTAATGCCCTTTCACTTTCAGAACAAAGCAGACTACACTATGAGCGAAAAGGGATTGATAGGTTTTATAATCAAAATTAAATACTGTAAACTGTCAGATCCCGCTAGTCAGATTTGGCTGCCTGGGTTTTTCCTTTGTTTGTCTTTGAACAACTATAATTTTATTTTGTCTAAAAGTGCTGGTGTTAGAGTTGAAAGAAGCTGATAATTTGAACAGAATGAAATAAAACAGTCATCAAGGCTAAAACCACACAATTTTGCTTTTTAAGTTTAGTTCCACACAGGCACGACATTTGAGTGTTCCTCAGCTGTGAAAGCATCGTTCAGAGGCGTAGTGCCGAATTTATAACAAGTTAGATGGAATCGTTTGATGTGTAAGCGCTCACTCTGGTCATAAGAGATTTGTAGCTTTGTCTTACAGCTCCTCCTAGTGGTCAGTGCCCCTTTGTTGTTGAGTTACATTCCAGATGATCATGTTACATTTCTCAAAATTAATTTCCACAAATAAACTGTATCTCTATACAAACATACACAAATATGGAAAATAACTGAATAAATTTTGTCAAATGCTGCACTTGAGTACTATTTTAAAGTACTTTAGTTGATTTCAATTTTACACTACTTAAAACTTCTATGTAGCTACATTTCAGGGGAAAATATTGTATATTTTACCGCATTATTTTTTTACTCCATCCAGTATCATAATTTATAAAATATGATATTATGCTTTAAGGTATCATGCAGTATATAAGGTATTTAAATGTGCAAATTCTCCATTAATTTTTTGCATTTAAAGTTTAGATGTTAAATGCAATATTAAAATAAATGCATCAACCATTCCTTTCAGTTCGTACTCTTATTTTAGCATTTGAAGTATATTTGTACAGTTAATTTCTGTGCTTTTATCTAAAAAAATCATTTTTAATTTCATTTGTTTGTCCAGTGTGTTCCTATATGTTGTCTTCTGTACATAAATTTGAAAAAGGTGCTCTATTAATAAACTTGAGACTCAATAACACATAAGACATTTTATTCAAAGGTATACATGAGATTGTAACAGCAGGGGAGCAACAAACATCTGGGTGGGCTTAAAGTGTGAAACATAAGCAATAAACAAACAAGTAAACAGAGACACATCAGCAGACTTTGATACAAGTAAAGAGGGACTTTGTGAAGAAGAAAGTCTGCAATGATGCATTTACTAACAAAGACTACACAGATAAAGATTATGAAAACTTTAATTCATGTTATTTATGGAGGAGAGTCAAGTTGATGTAAGAGGGATGGATTAAAGAAATGAAAAGATGAGGTGAAAAATGGGGGTTGTAAACAGATGCATGAGTGCGATGACTGACCAGTGTGAGCAGGAAGGAAAGGGCAGGAAAGGAGGGGACAGGGGGGAGTAAAAAGTGGGGTAGCCTTCTCTTTATGTATTTGGGTTTTTGGATAGCACCCCCCGTGGGTCTTCTATTCAAAAATAAAAGAAGGGAGAGAGCATGAAAAGAAGAAAAAAGGGGCTTTGAGGGGAGGGATATGAATACTGAGTAAAGGAGAGAGGAACAGGTGTGCTTAAGTACTTTAGTGCAAAAATGGGATGCATTCAAGGTCTATTGTTTGTTCCCACACCAAGTTATAAAATTTCATTCATGTTTTGTTTTCATGTCACACATATAAACTTAACTGAAGTTCCTCAACTCAGCCTCAAGCTGGAAAGTCTCAAAACTCACATCTCAGTATCTAGGTAGAAAAATAATTATGAAATAAACACACACACACACACACACCAGGCACAGCCACAACAGAGAACAGCGAGTGGAAACAAACAGCAGGGAACATTACATCATCTGTCTAAATTTAACAACAGTTTGCAAATATAAAACATAATGACAAACAAAAACATCTAAATTATTCATTAATTTCACATTTTTTGAATCACCTCAAGTGGATCTTTATGGCTTGGTTACGGTAAAAAAAACAAAAACAAATGTATATTTTCAATTAAGTCCCATAATTATTAAGTTGCAGTGGGTCAAATGTGTTTTTTTAAAAGCATAAATCTGAGTCATTACTAAAATATCCTGAACAATAAAAAAGTTTACAATATGGCTGTCATTTTTGGTTTCTTTATAACATTTTTTCTAATCACTAAGTCATTAAACTGCACACAGCAGTTACAGTTAAAGACCAAAGCAGTTTGCCTTAAGAAGAGACATCCCCAACCTGCAGAAAACATCCAGATTTGTTTCATCAAGATCAACATTTCAACCAAACATCGTTTATGTACAGTAGAAATTATTTTTATATACAAATTCTCATCAAAACAGATTATCACAACTCAAACAAGTACCAAGGACTTTAAATCACATACCCCATTATGTTGGCTAAACCAAAAATGTAATAATTTTTACAAAATGAATTCTCTTCAAATAATATTTATCATTCCTAAT
>JAPZDV010000023.1:2082486-2100012 GCA_029814665.1 Acanthurus lineatus | reverse complement strand
TTTTTGATTGAAATATATACCTCCGTCTGTGGCTGCTTGAGACTTGGGGAAGACGGGGCTCGTTTTTGTGTTATGCCTGGATACCCCTAGGCTGGGCGTAACAGCCCCATTGTATAGAAATGTACTAAAAATGACCCCATTTTACACTTAATTTATCAGCCTACTGCAGTAAACTGTCTTCTTTTGAGGGTAGAGTCTCAATTGCTTGACTCCCTCAATACAACATGATGTTCATTTTGTAAATTGTGGTACTATTTAGAGTTCATATAGGTGATAAAGTAAGGTATGTCTTAGGGTCTGTCTACCTTGCCATTGAAAAATCGCTAAAAAGTGTGTGTCCGCATGTTCTTAATCAAATCAACCAGTCACTCCCCACTAGCTGATGTACAAATATGAAAAAAATAGAGGCTTAAAGGTACCAAGTGACATGACATTAGACATTTTATTCTTTCTCTTGCAAAGAAAACTGAACATTAATGTTTAATATGCTTCAATAAACAAGATTAATGCAATGCATAGAATTCCTGAGGATAACTTGCTTCATGTATTTTTCAGCAGGTTTGGAGATTATCTGAAAGTGAACAGCCCTTCCTCCCAGCATGCAGTAACTCATCCTCCCGGTGCTCTTCCTGTCCTCCACAGAACAGACCTCCAGCTGAGTGAGACTGTTTGGATCAGAGCTATGTGGCCGAGCTGATGCAACATCATGCCAGGTATACTGACAGACACACTTGTTTCACCAGCAGTGTGTCATCCTCTCAACTCTTCTCTATCCTGTGAGTCAGAGAGAGCTCTGAACCTCCTTCTGTCCACAGAGAGATGGCGAGTGAACTAAAAAATAATAAGAGCATAATAAGGCTGACTCATTTAAAGTGGCCCTTAATCACTATTGTACTATGGCGACTGTGTAGGTGTTTTCCTAGAAATTAACTTTAGTTTAAAAAAAAACAAAAAAAAACAAGTATAGCTTTTAACTCTCAGTGTTTCAAACTAAACTGCACTATGTTTATCCATCAGTTTGAAAACATGCCGAACCTGCTTCAGAAGCCTCATCTTATATTTCAAAATCTGCAGTTTTAGCCGAGCTAGAAGCCTGGCGACATAGGATGACAATGTCAGTCAGTCATTTTACTGTGTTAGTCCAACCTGAAATATTTTAACAACAATTAAATTGATTTCCCTTAAATGTAGTGCAGAATTTCATGATCCCCAGAGGACAAACCCTGGGGAATATTAGTGAACTAAGGCCTTTTCCTCCAGGGCCCAGCAGGTTTCTTGTTCACAGTGAATTTAAATAGCCATGATGTGATTTATGTTATTTCCTGACCAACTTATTTATTGATGTTCATGTTAAAAATTATCTACTAGATATTACCAAGTATAAAAATGCAAAAAGGACAGGAGGAGGACAGTTTGTAATTATTTTGTGATTTTCCAGTTGTTGAATCCTTTTTTTGAGAAGGTGGCAGATTAGTTATCTGAACAAGCAATCCTTTTACTTCCATTCACTCTTCCTTATTATTTAGGGTTTTCAAGAAAATAAAAACTTATTACTGAACACTGCTGTTTTCCCAAATGTCAGAAATTCATTTTTCTTTTTTTTCTGCCAACTGGTCCATTTTTAAATTGAACTAATGTAGAAGTTATGTGTTTATATATTACAATAATATATACATGGTTCTTAAGAAGTGTTTGACATATGTTCTAAATAGATCTCTCTCCCTAATAAAAGTTAGAGAAAAATTGGATACAATATGCAGCACTTTGGTTAGATTACTAAAGGATATATTTATCTTTTGGGTTTAAGGTGCCATACATTATGGCAGCTATGAAAATCTACAATTTAATGTCTGATTGTTTTTCTTAAAAATGTGAAGGGCACAAGTTCCAGTTGCTGCACACATCCGTCCTCTCAGAGTGTGGTGTTATTCTGCCGGTGATCCACTTCAAGAATGAAATGGGAGTAAAGCAGGAACCAGCATGTGTTAGTAATAAAAGATGTCATGGACAAAATAGACATGTACCTTCTGCTGTAGTAATTTGTACCATATGCGGCTAGTTCAGCTGGGGGTTGAGCAAACTTATTCTCGATTCAAGACATCCAACATTCAACTGTTTAAGTGCAGAGAGTTTGAGAAAACTGGCACTTGATATGTGGAGCTGATGCTAAAATGCTGATAGATACTCAGGTTAGGTCTTGTTGTCGGGTACATTCTCCATCGACTTTCTCTCACATCACTCACACAGAGAAACTACAGTTACAGATTGTAGTTTGATCTGGAGGAGATCCGTCATGGTTTAGACACATGTGTCTGTCAACAGCGTGAGCTGGGCTGAGGCTCCCCGGCGGGGCCGTCCATGAATGGATTGACAGAACTATTAGAGCGCTGCCAGACATATAGGACGGGACAAGGTTACCTCAACTCGGCACACACTCTCCATCAAGGCAGCGGCACAATGTGAACTCATTTTATCTGGTCTGAATAAGAAAGCTGGACTGAAACAGATGGGAGAAAAAGACAAGGCAAGACAGAGGGAATGAGAAAAGAGCAGAAGAAATGAGACAGACGGGCAAAGGCGGAGAGGAAGTATGGAGAGACAATTACAAGATTTATTCACATCTTAAATAAGGTTATTAAAACCATCTGGCTAAATTTTTTAAATCAAAAGTTCTGATTGAAGCTATTGCACAGTGGAAAATAGAAAAAGGAAAAGCAAAGTCACTCAGACATGCATACACTACATATGCAGTAAAACACACACAGTCCGAAGGTCAGTGCTGTGAGCTCTCAAGGGAAGTAATGGGATATCTGTTCATTGGGACAGAATCAGCAGCACTGCAGCAATTTCAACACCTCCAAGTATGTGTCTCTCTTTATGTTGTTCAGTGTTAAGAAGGCTTCATGCTCCAGAGACAGCAGTTAAAATGGCAGATCCAACCTAAAGCACAGCAAATCTTTCCTTAACTCAGTTTAATGTTGCATTTTTTGCTTAAAAAATACTCCTTGTAGACTTAAAACAGACCAAAAGTTTACATTTTCTCGTGGAGAAACAATAAAGTTAGAGTAAAAATTAGAGTTGTAAAGTAAACCAAAAAAAACCAAACAGGGAGAAATTTGTTAATTTGTTTGAGAGGCTATAGCTGCCATTATGATACACAGGTGAGCTCACATATAGTGAGCATTTGATAGCCTGATTTAGAATTTTTACAACCAATATATTTACATTTTATTCAATTCAAGAGAGTAAAAGCAAAATTATTAACAGCTTTTAGCAATAAATCTAAATCCAGTTTTAATCCTATTCTAACTTAATGCTAGATGTGAGCTGAATTAGAATGTCTTCAGCAGAAAACTATGTGTTTTTTTGCTGGTGTTTGTCTTTTTTACATTTCATGGACTTACATGCACATAGAGGATTTGGAACTTTAATACTGACACCAATCTCAGTATTTCTGTCCATTGTGTGAACTAATTACTGCGCCTATAGACACATCAACAGACCAGAATGCATTTCAGCTACATAACCAGTAATGAATTTTTCTTATCTAAAAAAAGCCTGTTCAGGTACATCCAGTGGCTTACTGGAAAGTATTCAGGGACGTATGAAAACAATTCATGGTTTACGAGTACTGTACATGAGGCAGACTGACATGGAGTTGGTATTTTATGTTGATGTATTTATGTGTTGTAATGTTTTTGAACTTGTCTCTGAATCTGAGGTTTAGGTTCATACTTAATTTTAACTCTAAACCAAAGAGCAACTTGTAAGGGATTCAATGATGAAACAACAGATGGCAGCAGTGATCAGCACAAAGCAGCGAATATATGCGTGTATCCAAGGATAATCATGTCTTCCAGTGAAACTATATGTTTATTCCAGGGGAATGCTGGCATGGCAGAAGCACAGTGTGTTTTTTCTGTCACATGAACTAAATCTGTTCTGTGTTTAAACAGCTGATGGCTCTGAATTTGTCATGTACTGAGAGAACAGAAAGACTAAAATAATAGAAGTTCTGCTCCTCACAATGTCTGCAGAAATCCCAAACATGTTAGCAACCCCACGGCTTACTGTACTGTAACCCTGGATTAGTGACAACTGCAGGAGAGCTGAACGTTGGCAGCTCAGAGAGCATACAGGAGGAACATTTCCCTCATCTGGATTCAACTTTTGTAAAAGGGTTTAGGATAGCCAGCAAAACATGACTTTATGTATATGATATTGATTATTCTGCTTATGCCAAGCTTAGCTAACCAGTTCTTGACTGTAGTTTCATATTTAACATACAGACATGAGAGTGGTATCAATCACACACACACACACACACACACAGGAGGCTTACTGCCATACACATTGTTTACTAACCAGTGAGGAACTTATCTGTGATGCTGAAGGCAGCAGGTCCTCTGACTGTCATCTCTGTGTTACTGGGCTTAAAAAACTACAGGTAAGATGATGCCGAAAGCCACAATTTGAGATAACACTGAACATTTGCTGAAAATTGTTTTGTTTATAGGGGACAGCAGACAAATTTGGTTTCTAGTTTATCAACTGTGAATCCAGAAGTATCTTTACTTGTCCTGACATGCAGCTTCCTCTGTCAGACATATCACTTTTCTAATGGCGACAAGTGAGTTTCTTTGAATTTGCCTAGCTCACATAAGAAAGGTAAGTAATAAAAAGTTTGTTTATCAGTATGGTCTTCATAATTTCCAGCCAGACTGGCTGCTATTTAAACTGGATCAGTCCCTCTATTTAACAATAGGCATTTAGAGCTAAGAAAAACAGTGCAGTAGATACTGATGCTTCACCACCGTAATCCACTTGCTGGTACTTGTTTGTCCAGAGTCTTCTTCCTGCTATAATAAGAAATAGGCATTACTTGTCTGGGTCTCATCTGTCACCCACAGCTTCTCTTATGGATTTTCCTGTTTTGATCCTTGCCATCTGTGCCTCTTTCTCTCCCTCTGCTTTTCCTCCAAAATCAAAATCATAAGCAACTCCTGTTCAGCCATGGCTTCCCTGGATTTGGCTCCATAGTGCTGAGTAATTGTTAATCTATTCTTGTCGAGCACCGGTTTATTTTCATTGTCTACCTAATTAAGAGCTAATGCAGGATACTGAGGAAGATGAAAGTTGAATTTGCTATCTGTGCATTGGAAATACTGAAATAAAAATTCATCCCACAAGATTTGGTCCAGAAGGAAAACAAATCCCTCCTAGGAAATAAAGCAGCCAAAGCTCCCACAACATTGTCCCCCTGAGATAAAAATACGGGCAGTAAATAGGAAACTAAACACATTATGCAAAATGATGTGAAAGCATTTAGCACACACTTTCTGGGTTGACATTGTCAGGGCTGTAAAAGAGCAAATCTCATTTCAGTGTAAAAGGCCAAGCATAAAAATTAGAACAATATACAAAATTAGTCCTAGCTGCAGAGGTCCCAGCAGTGTTTTCTCAAATGATATCTCAGACTGGTGTTGTGGTTATTTACCATGTTGAGATATTCATTTATTTTGGTTAGACAAATTCAGATTGCCATGTTCAGTTCTTTTTATGCAAAAGTTAAAAACATTATGTTTCCATTAAATTACCACAGAGAGTCTCCTGAGCAGTTGGATACTAATTCTTTTTTGTGTCTGTTAATCCTGTACAATGGTTGCATCATGTATCAACACACCGAGCAACGATTGACAGAAACTTTATATGCAATCGTCTGAGGAGAATGAGGAAAAAAGGTTGGTTACAGAAGAAAAAACCTCATCAATTGTATGCGCTGCCAGCTGGGTGCAGAATTAGCTGTATTTTATCACCAGTCTCCTCTTAATCAACTGAAGTAAACTTGGCTGGAGCTCTGCCTCGCTGTACCAGACTCCATGTCACATCAGCATTCCTCATTCCACGCCAAAACCAGCAATTAATACCAGATCTACTCCTGGGCCATGTTTGACTCTGTGGGTGTGTCTTTCTCACTTTGTGTGCATGAATCTGTCTGTGAATGTTGCTGCCTCATATGCCCAAGGGTATGCTGCTATGTAAGGGTTTCCCCCAACACAGATAATGTATGTTATATCTCAATCCAAGACATAATGGGGACTGGTCTCCACCAGTACAGAGTGGTACCGCAGCAGACGGCAGTCATTCCTGTCTGACTGCCTTTCACGCAGCATGTGTGCACCAGGCACCGACCTCACACTTCAACTCTGACTATTGGATGAGGAACAAAAGACCTGTGAATGGAATTCAACCTGCACTCCCTAACCCCTGTGAAGCACTACTAAATAAGTGCTAAACTACCCAGAAGAAGGGCAGTTAAGTGTTACTGTTCACGTAGCATGAAACCCTTAGCAGGGCCTCATTTGTTTGAGTTTTTTCTTATGATGCCCGTGTCTGCATTATGAGCAAAGTCTCACTTTCTAATGTTAAATGCTGAGTGTGGGGTCAACCAGATAATATCTGCTGTGAGAAAATACAGCTTTAAAAAGGAAAATCACACCTCGGTTACACACTTTGCACCATTCAGAGTGCCTTTTGACATGGCTTGGAGACGTGTTTTATGCTGGAAAGACATGAACGCAAGATGTGCATTGACGTCAGTGTTGGAAAAAAAATGCTTTTTGGACAAGAAAAAGTAAGAGAAAAGAGAGAATAATACTACAGAGCATTTCATGTGCTTCTAGCAACAACTCCACCATGAGGCAAACTGTGGCTGCACTGAATTTTCTACCGAGGCAGCTATCGATAGAGAAGTATCTTTGACTATTCATTGATGAACGTCAGTGCAAAATTACATGTCTGGTGAGAGTGAACCAATATAGGAAAGCTGTGGGTCCAAACAGTAAAACAATGAGCTTTAACATGCTGACATGCTCCAATGAACTTTGGGGAGCTGCAGAGTCAAATGATAATCCTCTGTGGGTTTGGCCCTATGAGAGAGACCCTTCCACATTACACATATGCAGTTCATCAATATAAAAACATCGATTTTAGCAGCTTTAAATATATTATTCATACCTACCAGCTGAAAGCAACCAGGCAGGCAGTTCCAGAAATGGCCCACAGAAGGTATACTTGTAATAGTTTTGTTTGTTAAAAAAAATGTTCTTTTAACCAGGTCAACTGCAGCTGCAGTGGAAATATTTCAACATGCAGTCATGCCACCTGTCCATGCGGGTAAGAAAAAAAACCCACCACCATAAAACAAAAATGAGCCTGGAATTGCAATGTATATTACCTACAGTTGTTTTAAATGACTTAAGGGAGAAATTTTCCTCTGAATCTTTCAACAAAACCAGTTCTGCCCAGACTTGAAAGTCCTCTCACACCTAAAGTGTGATTAGAAACTTGTCCTTAGGGTAGTACATATCCCTGAGCACTGGATATCTTGTTCCATGAGACATTTTCTGTGACATGCAGACGTTGTTAAGGAAATCAAAGAATCACTGTGTTCCCCTGTCTACTGGGAGCCATAAGAAATATCCCACCATATAGCGTATTTTCCTGTTCTGACAGGATATGACAGCCGAAGAAGGGAAATCCAACACCCGCCTGAAAATAAAACTGAGTCAGACACAGTGAGAGGAGCCCCTGACATCTTGATGTATGAGTATGTGTGCAAAAGTGTGAGTTTGGAGCTTGTGTGTGGGAGGCCTGCCATATGCTAGAAGTGCCAATGCAGAACTATGAGGCGCAGAAGGTGAGAGCAGACAGTATACTAGAAGGTAATTACATATTCTATACTGAGACTATACATATCAATTTATGAAACACCCAAGAAAGAACAAGCATTTTTTCTCAGTTTTTATAAATTGATGAACTACAAAAAAAAAGGACCCAAGAGTTTTATGCATTATATAACATATAGTATACAGGACTTATACCTCAAACTGTAGAACCTCTTGCACTTGTTTGACTAGTTCTCTGTTATGGATTAGTGTTTAGAGAAATGCATTTTTGGGAATACACATATTTGGATTCTTGCTGAGAGTAGATATTAAGATTGATACAATTCTTATATCTGTAGGATATCTTTATGGCTACAGCCATGAGCTAATTGTTTTGCTTAGCTTTAGCTAAGCATTTATCGGCCAGAGGAAGTGACTTCCTGACCTCTTGTTGTAACATGCAGTAGCCAGGCAACCAGCTTGAGACTTGGGGAGGCTCTTGGTCCTGCACAAAAAATCATCTGGAAAAAAACTCTAACAACACAAAGTGCTGTTTCTATAATTTGTACGATTGAGATATGACATAATAATTAGTGAGCTGTAGAGACACTGGAAGGGGGATTTAGTTATGTTAGGACAGGGCCAGGCAAACTGCTTTCAGGTGTAACACTAAGCGAACTGACTGCTGGATATATCTTTATAATTGCCATACAGAAGTTATATGGACCTTCTCATATAACTCACCTTTCTCAAAATCTCAATTTCTTGCTTTAACCTATCCAGATCTATTCTATTACTTTGAGACCCCAAAAAAATTATAAGAGGTGACTGACAAAGTTTTGGCTCAAGTTAGAAGGAGATAAGTTATACAGTTCCTGTCACATGCATGTGCAGTTAAACTCTTAAGAGATAGGAAAGTTTGAATTTAATCACTTTCCATTTATCAAACAGTGCTGACTTGCCATTTTTGATTTTCTGAATTCAAATACCTTGAAAGTTATTAACTTTTTTCATAATCATCTAAAGAGTCAAATTGCACACGCATGTAATAGGAAATGCATACCTCATCTCCTCCTACCATAGGCCATGACCTTACCAATCACCTCTTGTATTGAACTTATTATTAGAATGGGCTACCTGATACCCTGACAATCATTGAATTTGTGACAGCACAAGATAAGGAAATCAGCTTTGGTGGAAAGATGCAATAAAGATATTAATAAAGACCTAGTGACAAAGCTGGGCTACCAGCGTTGGCATAATATGAAAAAATCACCTCAATTACTCCCACTTGGCAGAAAGAGATGGACAAAATGGATGAAGCGATTCAGAAGTTCAATTTGGCAGGCAGTGGCTCTGCTAAGGTCAACCCATCCTCAGATGGACTGGCTGTTTGGTTTTAATGCACAGACAACAGATGATGTGGCTGTGTCTTGGCCTTATCTGTCACTGCAGATAGAGGATATCTAGACTTTCAAAGGTCCTGCAGTGTCACAGGAAGAAATGTAGTGACGGACAAAATCTTCCACAGTATGAAATTTTCTAATTAAACTAAACTAGTCATCTGTCGATGCCCGAACAGACTCACATTTGCATTGGCTAACTTTTCACTCCTCACTCAGGGTTTAGCAAAAACAAACTGCGGCCACAACCCTGACATTTTATCACTTAAGGTTTAAGTTAATTTGTTGAAAAAGAGAGAGAGTTGTTGGCTGTGAAAAAAAAATCCATCACCTCCAAACAAAAGTAGACACTGAGAAACACTGACTGAGTTACCTATTTACACATTCAGCAGGTACAAAGCAACATTAGCATTCATTTTGGAGTCGTGTTGATGAAGGGAGGTGGAATAATCACCTCTCCTTTTGACTGTGTTTTGGTCAAGCCCTTAAAGAAAAATATTTATCTCCTGAGCTGCTAAATGCTGCTCTGTGTTCACCAGCTAATCGCTCTCAGGTTCAACATAGCTAGGTGTTGAGCTTTTGGTACCAGGCAGATAGTGTGAAAGAACTAAAGAGCAGTAAGAAAGAACAAAATCATTAAAGCTATGTGGTGGAAAATAAAGGTAAAATTACACTATTTAAATCTGTTAAAACCACACTTTGGTATATTTTCATTAAAGAAATACAGATTTTTGCAGCTTTCACTTCAATTTCTATGCTATTAATAACTACTTAATGGACTACACAATACTGAACAACACCTTGGACTTTATACAACATACCACTTCTCTAGCCTTGGGCATTTCTTCAGTATTTTACATGCTCCAGACTTTCTTCTTGCATCTCATTCTATTCACCAGTTCACTGCACCACTAAACACACACCACATCTCTTCTACAGCTGGAGCTTCACTGCATGCCAAGTGGCCTGAGCGTGCAGAGTGACTGAATGTTGACATTTAATACTGTACAGTGTGTGCTCATAAGCCTACTGTAAACTCTCATGTTAAACTGTAGTCTTTGAATTGTCTTGGTGTTCTTGCAAAATGTGTCAAAATACAGAGAAATATAGGCTAATGATACTGTATGATGTCATGACTGCAACTAAACATACGTTTATGTAAGTTTGTTTCTGACTGTGCAGCATTAGTCTTACAGTCTATAATATTACAAGCAAATATTATATGAGAGGACAAACAAATACAAAGCAACACAAAGGTTTTACTGTATCTTTAAAACAAAGAGAAGCAGTAAAATAAAGCACCCCTCTCTTGATGTCAGGCTTTAGTTGGTGATTCATCAATACGGTTGCAGAGTCTCTCTAAGTTTCTCTCTCTCACTGCTTGTCTGCGTCCCTTCCTCTTCCCCCAACCTCAGTTATAACTCAGTTTTACTCACATCACTCTGCATAATGCATGATAGCACATAGGTCCCCAAAGGCCTTTCATTACGTAAACCTGTTGCAAGAGGAGCCACAGCAGCACTTTTACAACATCCATCAAAACAAGAGTAAGCATGTGTTTGAGTGGTTTGTGATGTATTGCTGGTTAAACAACAGTGAAGTCTGAATACAATCACAGTTAGTTTCAGAGCTCACATCCAAGGTATTTCTTTGCATTTGGAAATCCAATGTGAAATCTACCAAGGAAGGTATTGTACACATCAGAATCGGCAAATGTACACAGGAATGAAAGACCTTCCTCTTTGGGTGCAAAGAACAAAACTCACCTCTGCAGGGCATCACTGTAGAAAACCAACAGGGAGAGCTCCTTTCATTGAAAGCTCTCAGAGTGAGGCAGTGAGCCTGAGGATATCAGGCCCTGCTTCATCATTATGAGCATCAACAATACAACCACATACAGTAAAGGAAGGGTATCAGAGAGAAACAGCTTCAATTCAACCACTGCGCAGAGGACAGAAGTAAGCTGGCCTTAAGAGGACCACTCTCTCCCATCCTGACTCAGTCATCACCTGCCTGCAGCTGCTGCGGCTTCTTTATAATCTGAGTTTTATTAGGCATAATTTAAGCTGCCAATATGCTCTTTCACTTACATATCTGACATAAAGCTCACAATTTCTCAACAAGAGAGCAAAGGGGGTCATAGTATAAATTTATCATTAAAGAGATCAGACAGCAAGTGCTCATAACTGTGTCAGTTATAGTGAAGATGAGAGCTGCTTTGATCACCAATATTGACTTTTCTATATTAATGTGTACATTTGAAGCAAACCTGAGAAAGAAACCATCAACTTGTTATTCTAAGGTAAAAATCAGCTGTGAGATGAGAGGGGGACTCTACAAGTGACAGATAACCAAAGGGGTTCAAAGTCAGATGTGTAAGGATATGATGTGGAGAAGTGGAGTTACATGGACTTGACAGTAATCATAACTTACCGCTTGCATTCTTCCCACAGATCAGGTGTTGCCAGGGCAGCAAAGAGCCCCATATCTCTGCATCACCGCTAACGGCCTGCTCCAGGGTTTCCACTGTGATTTTGGGGATCCCGTTGTCTCGCTCCAGTAGCGCACTGCGCAGCACCCGCGCGTACAGCTCGCGGAAAAGGCTCTCCATGCAAGCGGCCAGGTAGATCGCGGCATGCTCATGAATCCTGACCGCAACCCTGCTGTCCACCATCCACCTGAAGAACTTCCCCACGTTAAAGATGAGTCCGCACCTCACCGACTTACCGCGGCTGAACTTGTCCTCCTCCGTGCTCATGTTGTACATAGACAACGCACTGAGGGCCGCGCTGAGGCAGTTCATCGAGACGGTCCACGACAGGACGATCTTTATGGCACTTTGGATCTCGTATTTGGTGCATTTGCCGTAGCGCAGACTTAGGCGCTGCGCCTCCTTGGCAACCCTGACCAGGGCCCGGCTCACCATCACCGAGAGCCTGAGCAGGACGTCCTGCGGGGGGCTCGACAGGCTCATCTCCTCGTCCCTGCTCAGTGCGCTCGCCACTTCCCCGAGGCTCCACGGCACATCCTCAAGCTCGGGTAGTTTAGCGCACTGCCCGGTGCTCTCCAGGATCTCGGCGTCTTCGACCAGGACCGTATTAACAGTGTCCAGGCTGTTGTGTCGACTGTGCATCGAGTCGGTTATTTGCCAGTGATTCCCCCCATGTGCCTCTGAGCAGCACAGCGACGCACTGGAAGATCTGAAGGAGTCGGCGGCTCCACCATAGCCCGAGTCTAGCGTCAAATCCTCCAGGGTCCTCGCTACTGTCTTGCTACTCCTTGCCATAACTGCACTTCATATTGTAAAGCAGGGCTTCGGAAAGTGGAGGAAAATACTCAGGACGCTGGAACTTGAACACACGCGTCTTGCATGAGCTACGCTGACAAATATTCTTCGTAGGTAAAAGTCTACCAAAGGCTGACTAATAGCCTAAAGTTGAAGAGTGGTATCTCACTACAGCGCATCAACAGTCACACGGTGCTATAGGAGCGCAATGCTTGACAGTTAGAGGCGGGGCGGTGGAGAACGGAGAACAGCTGTCAGCCAATGGATTCTCGGGATGAGGCAGCCAGGAGTTTTAATTGGATCGCTTTAGAGGATCAATAAAAAGTCAATTATGTAGTCCATAATAAGGCTTATTAATAAAAAAAGCCGATGTAAACATTGAGCATATTGCTTGTTTAACTCTCTGTAGCCTTACTTGTGGTGAGATTACATTTCTCAAAACTTTAGATTAGCTGTTAAGTCACATATCCTATCAAGTGTTATACGTCAAAGATAAAATGCAGTAAATAATAAATCACATAATATAGAAGTAGCTGCAATTATGTAACCATGTTTAGAGGACGAGTCCTCTAGAGAATCAGGCTTTTCAGATATTTTCTTAGGGCCCACGTCTGATCGTAACATGACTCAAGACCATTAATAATAGATTGCATGCATAATGTATCCCTCTCTGTTTCTCTGGAGGAGAACTCAATGAAAAGATCTGAATTTCAAGGTCATTAGTTGGGTTGAGTCACTAGGCCTGATCTTGCAGTTTGTTTGTTTGTTTACCCTTAAACCCACAGAAATGAACCCGAGTCCGTCTCAGTTGAAAGGAACTGAATTTGCCCCCAATGATGGAGGCAAATACAGTTTAAAAGATGGCAAAGATATTCTTTGGCAATTTGGCAATTTTGTTAAATGTATTACACCAGGCCTTACATTGACAAAAAATGTCCAGTGCAAATAACAGTAAAAATGTCCAGGACCTGCGTGAGGATTGAATACAAAGAAAAAAAATCTAATTTGGTAGTGAAGCAATTACTTCATGAATTCACAGTTATGTTGGACTGTGGCTGCTTTTAATATGAGATGCGCTGAGTCTGTAGCTTCTGCGTCTGACGGTGTCTCTCAGAGGCAACAGTGAACCCTGCTGTTGAGCAGTCTCTCCTCAGTTCATTTGTGAAGGCAAAAGCCATAAATTGCTCCGTGAAATCACACGTCAATGAACGTCAAATCATTTCATGCACTGTATTTTACATCAGGTATGGGGCTTTTTTCAGGGGGGATCATGCCATTTCACAGATATTATAAAATTATTGATTGCTGAATTCTATTTAGCTGCTTCAGGTTCAGGGTCCTGGTACAGTGCATGCAGTCTCACTGTCATAGCAAGAACATTTTAATGGAAAAAATGCTAGTTTATTTTCATAAACCTTTGAATTATGAAATTCTCAAAACTTTATTGTTCTCATTCATCTTCAACTAATAAACATGCCTTAAACATAAATACATACAACAATATATCCTACAAGTCAAAATGCCTGCAAAATCTGCTAACATATTAGGTGATTGGGGTGTGTGTGAAAAAAAAAACACACACCATTCAGACTCTGAAGGTCACACAAGAAAAGGACAAAAAACGGATGGTGTGGGATGTTTGAAAAAAAATTTCTCAAAAACCAGATAATGGAGATCTTAAATTTTTTCTTAGGTTTTTCCCTCTGCTCTTGATGTGAAAGGTGTAAAGATAATATGTTCATATATTACTGCAAGGGTTACAGGAAGGACTAAACAGCACAGGGATACAGTAGGATGAGAGAGGTCACAACTACACAGGACAATTGAGGTGAGAGGGCATGAATACATTAGTATTTAAAGACGGTCAATGGTTGTATTCATCTAACTTAAAATAAATTTGTCTCCCATCACCTTGTATTTTCACACACTTTGGGAGATTGTCCTACACACTACTGTTAGAAAGCCAGGTCATCCTATAACTTGAATGCAAAGGCTTTAGAGCGGTAATGTCCTTTTTCTACAGGTTCAGAGCTACAAAAAGATCTATTTATTTTGACCATGTTCATTTATCTTCATAACTTCCCTGATTGCTCTTTGATGGCTCTATACTTTGAGCAAAGAAAGAGTGCTGAGCACTAGAGAATTTTGGAGAATCAATTTGTTTAAAATTTAAATATCGCATTGGGCTTAATAGCTTACCTTGAGGTCGTTCATAGAGGATAATTAAATATCACAGTCTAATGTCTATGTGGGTTCAAACTATTCTTTACAGTCAGAGAACTTAATATAGTATGATATATAAAATTAATATAGAAGGAGTAGCATGTCAGAAGAGGCTCAACTTAAAATAAGGTAATCAAAAAAGGTGAAATTGTGGCAAAAGAGTTTTAAATACCCAGTAGGAGCGTAAATTCATCTCAAGAGACTTTTTTAAGCACTCTCAGGAGGGTTACCTGGTCTGTCAGTCCCCAGCTTTGGTCCAGACTTCAATACCTTGACAACTAGTAGAGGAATTGCCTCAAAATCTGGTACAGACATTTTTATTTTCCCTGAGCATTAATTTAATCATCTGCAATAATTCATCTGGTAAAGCACATCATCAGGTCAAACAGATTAGTCCATTTTTATTTTTTTTAACCAGATACCTTCACTTTATATTTACATGCTGTAAAAAATAGGATAATCCAAGGCCTCACTACCTGACACAGACTGCCATCTAGTGCCCATTTACAAAATTACACGCAACTGCATGTTTTCTTCTTTGCATTTTTGCCCTGATCACATTAAGCTACAACAGTTATATGAACAATTAACTCAACTCAGCCCATTTAAAAAACTTTTTTGTTTACCCTTAGTGTGACCAAGTCCTTGACATGGACAATCAGAATGAATATCAATAGTAATACACAATTTCACCAAAGACAACCAGCACAAACCCAGAAGCTGACCCAGAAGCCACTGCAGTATCCTCCCATTGTCTACAGAAAGGTGGCCTGAGTTGGTTTTATAGTGAAAAATAACCGGATATTTTAGTCTAGAGTTGAAGGTTGGCCTTGGAACACTAGGCTACAAATAGTTTTTTGGACAGCTAAAGAAGTTCATTCCAAGTCCACATCAGGAATTAAATGTTACTTGCAGACTTGCCTGCCTTATATTATGCCTTGTTGTTTACTGTTAGAACTGAGCTTCTTTTTAACTTCAACTGTTAAGATAACTAGAATAGAAAATGAAAAACACATACTTTGCTTACTACAATGGCAGATCATGCTCCCAAGGCCAGGGTCTGAAGGAATGATATATTTTGAAATCTTGCTTCAGGGTGATACATTATGTTCCTTGTACTTCAGCACAGTATTATCTCTCATCTTACAGTGGCATTTCTGTGTGATACTTTAGAGCAGGAACTAAATAAATAATAACATTTTTACAATATTAAAGTACATATAAAGTGTGCATATATTACCACTTTTAGAAATAGCCTAATTGCATTTTGATTAAATATGTTTTAATGAAATCAGAGTAGAGAGCAATTAGAACAGTATTTACTTTTAAAACGTATAATAAATTGTGAAAATATTGAATGATTTGGCATGCTGTATGCAATGTAATTTAAGAGAAAGGTCAAACACTTTGTAGGCCACAAAGAGTCCAGTTTAGTTTAAATGTTCTTGTTCACTTTATCACAAAACTCTATTCGTATTTTGAACATGTTTTTATGACAATGATCTTGGGACATATCATAACACAGTAACCCCTATGGCATGTTTGCATTTTTTTCCTTCTGTTTGAGATGACGCTCATTTTTGGCGGATTTCATCCCAAACTTGTATTTAAATTATTAATTAATTATCAATGTTAATATTGGCTTTGATCCTGAATCTCCCACAGAGAACAATAATATTGTATGGGTACACATTAGCCCCTGTATTCAAACTTTACCTTTTTTATGTAATTGAACGTGTGTCACATTGCTAGCAGATAATCGCAGCTGAGCAGTGTGAACGCCGCGCTCTCTATTTATACACTGGACACACCTACGACCAATGCCGCGCCGTGCAACATGTGCTCATCCGGGTACTGTTGAGCGTAACCATAACTCTACCCAAAGCTTCCGATTGATACTTTTGAAAGAAACTTGGAGAAGTTGCTACTTTTTAATCACTTCCTTTCCAAAGTACAACCTGAGACAAATGTTGAGAGAAAACGTCAGAATATAGAAAAAGTAGGGTGGAATAAGGGAGCACATTATGAAAACGTGACGGTGGAAAACTTGTGTAACGGTTCGTCCTGTCCAATCAGAGCGCTCCATTCCTTCCTGCGTATCCCTGTGGGGTGGAGATGTTGATGCAGTCAGGACGCTCTGCTTGTTGTGCGACGAGTGAACCTTATCCTATAACATTACTTTGTAAACAATTTTTAACGTCAAATACAGGTTAAGTTTGCGTTAACTCGACGGGCTATCGTTGTGGAAACAACACGGAAATATTGGCGCATTTCTAATTTTTGTGAATTGGTAGTGTAGCTTGTGGGCTTTATCCAAACCTCGTGGGTCAGCTTAAGAAAATTAACCAATTTAAACATCGCTGTTGGCCAAAACGGTTTTCTTCGGATATCTTATTCTTCAACTGTGTGCAGTTCTCGGTAGCAACTAATCAAAACGAGATTTTTGCTGTTTTCTTGCATGGTCACCTGCTGTCCACACATGCACCCAACAGCGGTCAGGAGACTCTACTCTGTGGATAAATTAATGGAGCAAGGTTAAGGGAAAGGCAAGCAAACCTTTCATGCTAACACTGACCGGGGGAAAAGTGACGACGTTGAGGGATATCGACAACCAAAGCAACGCAAGAGGGAATCGTTGTCGTGACTCTCTCTCTTACAAACTCCACCAGAGATAAATATAGAAGGCAGGTGACAATGGTGGTTAACACCATCCACTGGTTCAGGAAGGGACTACGGCTGCACGACAACCCGTCTCTGAGGGACTCTATCCAGGGAGCGGACACCCTGCGCTGCATTTACATCCTGGACCCATGGTTCGCAGGGTCCTCCAATGTGGGCATCAGCAGGTGGAGGTAAGAGAGTTTTTTTTTTTTTTTTTTTTTTTTTTTTTTTTTTTTTTTTTTTTTTTTTGGGTGGTTTGTGGTTGTGTTGGAGCGGGGGGGGGGGG
>JAPZDV010000023.1:2037160-2082476 GCA_029814665.1 Acanthurus lineatus | reverse complement strand
GCATTTACCACCCGTCCCCCTGGTTCGGCTGGTCCCCCATTTTTGGCAAAAGCATGGTGCTTTTATATTTTTTTTTTTTTTTTTTTTTTTTTTTTTTTTTTTTTACTAAAGTAGAAAGAAACTTGACTTTGACCCGGCATGTCCTGAGAGGAAGCTGTGCAAAGACATTAGTCTGGTGCCCAACCGCAGTATAATGCAATTATTGTTCAAATTTATTATTAACTCTGCTGCTCAGTCCTGGAGGAGAGCTCAGAAATTGGGTCAGTGTGTTGTTATGGTCATTTCATCATCATCATCATCATCATCATCATCATCATCATCACCATCATCACCATCATGCCCCTTCACAGCTTTGACCTAGATTAAACTTACTCACTCATACTTATTAAGTGATGGTCATGTTTTTATTTTTGAACTCTATTAATATTTGGTTTTCTCATGTCGATGAGATGTAAAATACTTCTGTAGTGCAATTTTATAGATTAATAATGCTGAATTAGTAGGTTTTGTTTATAATATTTAGTTTCTGCAAAATATTGCTTCAGGTGTATGGCTTCTGGTGGTTGACCTAAATTTTGTATTTTAATTCAAGTGTTGTTTAACAAATACCTCATTTGATGCTTTCTGTAATCCGTTGTTCTTTTTCATGTTTAGGACAGAAGTTGAACTTCAGACATTATTAGACTTTGTTCCATGATCCCGCATCTAATAACATTTTTGCTTTCAAGATGTTTTCTTGCAGAAATTCTAATGAATCAGTGTCTAAAATAGTGATGCACTCTGTCAGTGTGTGACTTGTAAATAGAACTACGTGAAAAAAATAATCTCCCCTTTTTTGCTGGGGCCCCCCTTGAATCTCCTCAAGGACCCCTGGGAATCTCTTGACCCCTATTTGAAACCCACTGCTCCAAACAGTGCATTGTTAAAGTAATACTGTCAATAACTATTGTTGGTAATGTGATGCTGGTCGGAGGTAACTAGATTATCAAATCGGTGTACTTCCAGAGAACACTGAACTTCGATGTTCCACAGTCATCTCCATATCAAGTGGAAACTAAGTCTTATACTCCTTAAGATGTTTTGAGATCAGGTGTGGTAAGGCCAAGGTGATTCTGTAAGCCTCACAAGTGAATGCACAAAGCAGATTATGGTTCTTCCTAAAAACACATGAGGACACTCCCCCAACAATCTACTTTATGTTCTACTTGCAAAAGTAACTATTTTGTTGAATTAGAAAACTGCTACCTGTTCTGAAGATGAAACATTTGAAAATAGAGTTTACATTTGTTAATCATTTATTGTTTTTTTTTTCTTTTACAACTACATATCTAATAAACTCAGTCCATGTCAGTGAGGAGGGTCGACAGAGTCATTGCTGTTTCATTTAAATGTTAACATGTGACATGTACACACCTTCGCGGTGCAGCAGTGTTAGATCATCAGATTAGCCATGCCTGTAATTTGTGGTCTCGTGATTGCATTTAGTGTTATTAGGTTATCTCAGCTGTATAATCCATTAACCACTGACCCTTCTGTCTGTTTGGTTCCAGGTTTTTGTTGCATTGTTTAGAGGACTTGGACGCCAGCCTGCGCAAACTCAACTCCCGCTTGTTTGTCATCAGAGGCCAGCCTACAGATGTCTTCCCACGTCTTTTTAAGGTATCAGAGATCAAGTATAAAAGAAGATTCAGTGTCATACTTCTTCAACTTCAATAATTTTAACATAGTGCAATAGCACTTTAAACCGAGACTTAGTGAGACTTTGATACCTCAGTATGCGCTACAGACTGATTACATAGAGGGGAAATATATCTGAGATCCCTAATGTCTTTTCAGTAAAAAATCTCAAATATAAAAATATCACTTTCTATCATATTAATATTTTCTTCTCAGGAGTGGCAGATCACCCATTTATCTTATGAATTTGACTCTGAGCCATTTGGAAAGGAACGTGATGCTGCCATCCAAAAGCTAGCCTGCGAGGCTGGGGTCGAGGTCATTGTACGGATTTCGCATACCCTTTACAATCTGGTCAAGTAAGTCCTCAGTGAAACAAACATCCCTCAGTAATGAGACTGTTTGAAACAGTATGGTTTGCTACAGCCTGCTCTGTGTTTGTATGTGTGAAGTTTGGTGTTAATTCACTTCATATTTTCTTTTCTTAAAGGATCATAGAACTCAATGATGGTCACCCTCCTTTGACATACAAGCGTTTCCTAGCCCTCATCAACCGTATGGACGCTGTGGAGCCCCCTGCAGAGAAGATTACACCCGAGGTTATAAAAAAGTGTGCCACACCCATTACTGAAGACCACGATGACAAGTTCGGGGTGCCCTCTTTGGAAGAGCTTGGTATATTTATTCTTTATTTGGCACTGTCCATATGTTTGGTTTTGTCTGGTGCAAGAATACACCGGTCATGGTGTAAATAAACAACATGCAGTCCAGACTAGACTCCAGTGTCACAGTCACAGACTTTGAATAGTTTTTTAATCTGTTTTTGTAAAACAAAATTTTTCAGGTTTTGAGACGGAGGGTCTGACCACAGCTGTATGGCCAGGTGGAGAATCCGAAGCCCTCATGAGGCTGGAGCGGCACCTGGAGAGGAAGGTAAAAAGACGTTTCACCACATTATAAGTGTACAAAATAAGACACAAGTAGAGTAACTATTTAAGCTTTAGCTAATTTACCTCTCACTTAGGACAGTCATAACAAATATGAACACTATCCTGAGATGCAGGTAAAGCATGAGGGATGTTGCTGTTCTCCTTTGTTATTAATGATTTACCACCTATATTTTATCAACTATATACAGATGATAAACTGATTAATTCTTCCAAACCTGTCATCTTGTACCTCACAGGCTGATTATGATTAAACTTAATAATGGTTTGCTGTTAGCAAAGCTCTGCAGTGCTCTGTGCAGTCAGCAAGCCACATGGCTTATGGAGCTAACTAGTTGCTACAGTAGCAGCAGTCACAGGTTACTTCAGAAAATGTCTCTACTCACAGATAGAGGAGGCAGAGCAGACAGAGAACATCAGAAGCAAAATCAGAAGGCATTTTTTCAGTAGAACGTGATCCAGTTTGAGTTTAATAGGTGAGGTTGGTTTTCTGTTTTTCACCTGCTCCTCCAAGTCATCTAAAGCAGTAACTGGTAATCGGGCATTAATGACACAGAGGCACTATTCATTTTATTGCACATGTGTGTGCCATCACAATGACTTTGAAGCTATAATTTTAGGGCAAAGTATTGACATTTTGTCGCTTGTCTATTTTGTATAAGAACATTAGAGAAGCAATGAGTGTCCAAAGTCTTCAACTTAGCTACAAAAGTTGCATTTTTCTGAGTGTTCTCTAATCCATGTGCCTCATGATTTTTCAGTTTTAATTTTAATTTTCTTTCCAAGTCCCTGACAATTTATGTGTATGAAAGAATGAAAGTGGTCAGAGGCTTAATAGATTTTAATTGGTATATGGGGTGTAGAACCTGCTAACAAAGATGAAGGCTGAACAATCCATGGAGAGATGATGTGTCAAATTCTAAAGAAATTTGTAGAGACAAAATAATAAACTGATCTGAAAGTGTTAAATCTAGGATGCTAGATCTGCTAAATCTCTCCTTGATTGTCAAAAGCAAAAAAGGATCGAACAAAATGTAAATCAGACATTTGCCAAGGGGGGGCTGCATTTATGGAACATTTATGTCACAAAAAAAACCTAGCCTTTTTTTTTGATAACTATGTTAATACATTGAAGCAGTTACAAAGTCCACAGGATCTGCTGTTTCAGCCAAGTGTCATCTTCTGATTCATCCGGTCACCAGTTTTACTCATAATGCACCTAGTTCTCGGCAAAAATAGATAATGAAAATGATCTGTTCATAGTCAAATCAACATCATCAGCAACATAACACAGTTCACTGCAGTTCACTTCAATGCATGTGTCCATTGAATATGTCACAGATATAAAATATACATCAAGTGAAGGGCTGTATCCCCCCCCCCCATTCTCTCTTTCTCTCACTCTCAGACTCCATCACTTAATTAATTGCCATTATCTAAGGCAAACTCAGAGTAGTTACAGAAGGCTGGCAGTAGCAGCAGCAGAGCATTAACACTGTCTGTTTGAACACCACACATGTAGGAGCAGCAGTGTGTCACAGGTGTGAGACTCAAACATCTCATAACTCATTTAATCTTGTTTTTGAACTTATATATTTGGCCTCAGTTTTTCTCCTTGCAATCATACTTATTTTATTTAGGTTCAAACTGACTGATTGTCTCTTTTACAGGCATGGATAGCAAACTTTGAGCGTCCACGTATGAGCGCCAACTCTCTGCTGGCCAGTCCCACAGGTCTCAGCCCCTACCTCCGCTTTGGATGTCTCTCCTGCCGCCTCTTCTATTTCAAACTCACTGACCTGTACAGGAAGGTACGAATGACAGTAGACATGACATAAATCAACACAGACAACTTTGATTTGCCTTAAGCCATTCTACATTTTATTGGGTTTCGGTTTTACTCAAATTAGTTAAATGGCGATATGAGATGCAGAGACATTGGAAATACACTATTGTATAGCCATTACATTTTCTATGCCATTTGCATGCAAAGTCTTTCATAGCAGTTGTAAAGTAAGGTTTGAGAACCAATGGGGGTTTTAATTGAATCCTACCTTTGTGTGTCTTATCAGGTCAAAAAGAACAACAACCCACCACTCTCCTTATATGGCCAGCTGCTGTGGAGGGAGTTCTTTTATACAACTGCCACTAACAACCCTTGCTTCGACAAAATGGAGGGAAACCCTGTGTGTGTCCAGATCCCCTGGGACCGAAACCCAGAGGCCCTGGCGAAGTGGGCAGAAGGGCGGACAGGCTTTCCATGGATAGACGCCATTATGACTCAGCTGAGGCAGGAGGGGTGGATCCATCATCTGGCGAGGCATGCTGTGGCCTGCTTCCTCACCAGAGGAGACCTCTGGATTAGCTGGGAGGAAGGCATGAAGGTGAGGATAGTGAAAAAGAGATCAAGTAATTTATGTATGCATGGTTCACACTTGCCATCAGTCATCAGTGTCCTCTTTATGTGTCTCATACAGGTCTTTGAAGAATTGGTTATTGATGCTGACTGGAGTGTAAATGCGGGCAGCTGGATGTGGCTCTCTTGCAGCTCATTTTTCCAGCAGTTTTTCCATTGCTACTGCCCTGTGGGATTTGGACGACGCACAGACCCCAGCGGGGACTACATACGGTTAGGCAGTGCTTTCATCTGCATCACATAAATACACTTAAAGCACTTGATTTTCAAAGCCTGCGAGTGTTGTGGGTGTTTGTGCCCCCTTTAGTTAAATCATAATGAAAACAATAAAATCTCTTGGTTAGCTTGTGTGCTTTTGTGGCTTTGCATGTGGGAAATGATGGCGGTTGCAACAGGAATACAAAAATATTAGCAAAATGTTTCAACATCCAAAAGTCCAAACCTCAATATTACTGATACTAAATAAAAACTATTTAAAGGAAAAGCTGAAAATCCTTACATATGAGGAGTTGGAACCTAAACATCTATAATGTATTGTAATGCTTAGCACGCAGACTTAAAACGCATTTTGTTTTCCTATGCCAATATATAATCATCATTATATGCACTCATAAGCATTCATGATGGCCGGAACACACTGGCTGCCTGAGCAGCATGCGTGCACCGTGAAAGCGCTGCATTTCATTTTGGCTGCATGTTAACAATAAAGCAGCCAGTCAGACCGCATGAGATGCGTGTGAGTCTCAGCGGTGCATTTTCTAAGGATTCAGGGTTTCGCCTATTTGTTTCCAGCAAAACTGGATTGTGAAAATGGTCTAGTGATAGTCATATGGGCATAATACAAGTAACGTTACACCTTCCACTACAGTTTTAATGTCCACATCTATGAGACAGAAGGGAAAAATATAAACACAATGGAGAAGGGCAGTGTTTTTCAGTGTGCTCTATCGTCAGTATTGACCACTATTATTTCAACACATTCACAGTGAAGTTGTGAAGGGTAGCAGCTCATCACATTTAATCTTTTTCATCTTTTTTTAATAGTTCATATAAAAGACTTTAAACTACGTTGTAATGTGATTTGAATGTTTCATCAGTGCCAGATCACATATACACTATAATCCTTGCAAAAAAAGATCAGTGAGTGACCAGTAACAAAGTTAGTAAGGTGATACATGTTCTCTTAAGTCGTTATAGAATACTTTATAATTTTTAATGATTAATATTATCAAAAACCTTTGCAACTATTTATGAATGTTTGATCTATTATCATACAAACTAGTACCGACAGATTATAATGCATCATAGACACTGACATTGTAAAAAGTGTTACCAAGAGATCACTTAACTAAAAGTGGAAGCACCTAAAAATTAAGATTTAGTACAGTGCTAATTTACTTACTGACATTCCACCACTGCCTAATTTACAGTTTTAGTGTTAACATGGGTAAAAAAGAAACTTTTACACTCAGTTTCAATGGTGGTTGATCACTAGATAACCAAGTTAGTCATATCTTTAATAACTCTTTGAGCAACCTCTGGATGTTATGTCATGTTATAAACAATTCTTACCTTTCACATTTAAATTTACTCTTATATGTCTTGTTGTTTTCAGGCGTTTTTTGCCCATATTAAGGGCTTTTCCAGCGAAATACATCTATGATCCTTGGAATGCCCCAGAGGATATGCAGAAAGCAGCCAAGTGTATAATAGGGGTCGATTACCCCAAGCCTATGGTGAACCATGCTGAAGCCAGCTGCATCAACATAGAGCGGATGAAGCAAATATACCAGCAGCTTTCCTGCTACAGAGGACTGGGTAAGGATGTTTTTTTGTGCAGGTTAAACAATCTTAAAGAAAATTCTGTTAAGAGTCAGTTCTGACTGTTTTCAGTCATTCCTGCAGTTTTAACAGAGAGGCCAACTACATACCCCATGATTTTTAACAGTAGATTTAAAAAGTAATGTGCTGTTCAATGCAGTCACTGTTCCTGAGAAACATTCATCACACAACACCACTTTAGAGTACACCATAACTAGATAAATGCTACTATTGTGTTAGTCACAAGGAACAAGTGTTAGATGTCTTCCTGTAATAGCTCCACTGTGTCATTAAACCACGTTGGCTATGTACAGTTACCCTTAACCCTACAAGTACACAAAATGGCTGACATTTGTAGAAACACTTTCGTAAGCCTGGAAATTAAGAGTGTAAAAAGGTTTAGAAAGTAAGTTGAAAAGGCTCACATTTTCTTGCGTACATAAAACCTCCACATCAACTTGTTTGGTTCAAACTCCAGACTTAACAGCCAGATATTGGTATTGTGTTTAAGCACCAAAAGCTTTCAGATGCAGCAGTCTTAAAGCCTTGGTGTTCAATAGGCATCAGATTATTCTCTGACTCAGAAAGAATATTGCAATGACTTGAATTTCATTAAATTGCCTGTCAAACATTATGACTAAGCGTTTGCTTTGGATGCTTGTAGTTGCAGTTTTGCAGTTTGAGCTGAACAGTAGGGATGCGTGTGTGTGTGTGTGTGTGTGTGTGTGTGTGTGTGTGTGTGTATGTATATGCACAGCATTGTGGGAGTTGTGTATGTCCAAATATCCCTTAGTTTTAATAAAGACAGAGTTAATGTTTGCGGTGTTTGCCAGAAGTTTTAAAGAGTTCCAGGGCCTCAGATTGTTCCCAGAGTAAAGAAGTGTTTTAACAACCTGCCAAAGTAGAAACTAATATTTCTCTGTCATTGTCACAAACAAGCGTCATCTTATGGATAAATTCAAATTCTTTGGTCCCCTTTCAGGCCTGCTGGCAACAGTTAATGTCATCCCAAGCGATGGTGCAAATGGCAGTAATGTTGGGCCAATCGACACAGGGACCAGTGAAGTTTCAGAAGAAGAAAACCCCTCTTCACAGGCAGCAATGTCTCGAACAGGTACGTAGATTAAAACATGTAGACACTTAAAAACTGTACAATGCAGTCAAGATGCTGAAACGTTATGTCATTATATTCATGGCTAAAAATAATACCCAGAAGACAAAGGTCAGTTTGAAGCGTTATATAAAATATTTGCTTTCTCTGTCCTGCATGATTGCTGATGGCATTTGAGAACTAATATCTATATATTTAGCTTTATCACCAAGCTAAACTAACAGCTAATGTGCTGATAAGACAGGCCAGAAATATTGAAAAACAATAAAAATGCCCTAAGCTAACACTATTAAACTGCAGAAGAAGGTAATTGCCTCATATATGGTTTCTATTGTGTTTGATTCACAAAAGAAAAAGCGGATACAAAGTAAATCTGAAATAATCTCTGGACTTGTGTTTTGGATGATATGTTTTATTTCAGAAAGAGGACAATCCGCACAGAAGCGGCGCAGTGAAGAGGCTCTGACCGAAAACAGATCTAAATCCTGGAAACGGAGCAAATAGTGTGCAAAAGGCAGATTACAAAGGATCTGTCAGGCTGTCCTGTCACATGAATAGGCATCACCTGCTGCAGTAACCACATCCAACAATCAGTAACTACAAGCTAACAACTGCAGAGGAGACAGAATGAAGGTGAATCTACCTGGCACTATTATCCCCCTTTTGAGCAACCTGTTCAAAACTGAATGTTGCAACGTTTTTCAAGCTCACTGTTAAATTACTCAATGCAGAGCCGGCAGCAGAAGCAGTAACAGAGTCAAATTGATGTTTTGACAATGTTACAGGTGCTACCCTCAACCAAAGCTAAAGGTGTCTTGCTGCTTCTAATATGTGTATGTGATGACTAAAACTGCTGTTCAAACAAATGATTGAATGCAAAAAAAATGGTAGGCTACCTTTGCTTCTGGCTAACTAATGTCCAACCTCAATATTGCTTCTGAGATACAGTAAACCTCAGCTAATGAATGTGCTCTGATATGCACTTTGATACAGAATGAGTCAATGAAGAAATAAAACAGCATGTCTAGCTTTGTAAAAAAGAGCAGACTGAGAGAATTTCAGGGTTTTTAAAGGAACCCAGTCAGGGAGCAGGTTGGCCCTGCACAATCTGTTAACAGAACTGACAATCTAGAGTTTCCCTTGTCTCAAGCTAAACTCAGAGTTTTGACTAAACTGCTTTCTCTAATACACCTAGATAAAACAGTCACACAGTAAAAGGTCTTTCACTTACCTTTTTCTCAAAACAACCCCCAAATATGTCATATTCCATATCAAAATGACACTATTATAATATATTCTAATATTAATTAATATTCTAAGAACCTTTTCCTTTAGATATACGTTGACCTGTAGGCTGTAGTTGTAAAGAAAGTCGGATACAAGACTATCAGGTTTGGCGAAGACACATATTTGTAAATATTTAATATTGTTGATTTCCCAACTTTTGTATTTATGGTGAAGAGTTTTCACATCTCCTTTTTGTACAAAATGTCTTACAAAAACTACTAGTCTACTGTGAATGCATATGCTCTTGTCTCCCATGTGATTATAATCTTATTTTTGTATAAAAAATGACCTAATTGTAACTGTATTAAAACTTAAATAAAATTGGATAATATTTTGTATCCTCTTGGTTCTTATAGTTGTTTCATCATTAGACAGGGTCCTGAAATAAAGACAGAAAAAATCTGTAATAAAAAAATTACGTGTTAGGTTTTGCCGTCCTTTGACACTTCTTTTGCGAGTTAAAATTGATTTTAAAAAAATAGTATGATCCTGAAAACATAATAGCCACATTATTCTGAATAAGCTCTGTGCAGATCCCCTGAGAGTGATGCCAGCAACCAACCAAGACTGTGTTAATGTTTTGCTTTAATATATCACTTGTTATCGTCATAAGGTTTTCACTGGCAAACAGAAAGGGGATCCGAAAACAAAACCTTTCGACTTGCAAATAAAACGAACCTTTTTTTAAAATTTAGTAGCAAATTAGAAAATTTGGATTTGTATACAATTTTATTAGCAAAACAGCTTTTGATTACAGATTTAGACTTGCTCTAAAATGTAGTTTTGACTCATTCAAGCTCTAGAGAGTTTTTGCTGTCAAACTGCTTCTGATTAATGTCATTTAAAAGAAACAAAAGAAACATAAGCTGCAGTTAAACCTGTTAAACAATAAAACATGCACGTGATCCCTGCGTGGCTCCTATTTATCGACGCTGTCTTAGAAGAGTGTGTTGCGTATCACAGGTTCCGTAGGTTTCGATCTTATCAAGTTTTGAAAATCAATACCAATTTTAACCTATATGTAGGTTATACGTATTAATTTGACCGCTTTAGAACTTTCGTGTCTCGTAAGAAATTATTTTTTAGTCTTTCAGCGGCTGCCTGAGAAAAAAATGCCTTTAAATTAACCTCCTGACCGACCATTTTAAATTTCACGAACTGCGTGTAAACAGCAGAAAGCTTTAATCATAGGCATCTTCTGGCTATGGCAGTGTGTTCAGAGGATACACCCTCTCATGAGCGAGTCACGCTGCTGTGGGAAAGAAAAGGCCTTTGTTCGGTTAAAAGCGTAAAATCCAGGTCAGGATGTTGGGCTCCTCGGTGGACAGCGGTGGGCGGTGATCGCTGAGGTCACACCTCCATAAATTGTTCCTGCCAACAGATGCGCTCAGTGCTGGTTGCAGATCGCGGTCCGTCCTGTCTGCCTGCCTGCCTGCCTGTTGGTTTGTCGCCTGTTGATCATGGAAAGTGGTCAGAAAACCGTGCAGAAGAAACCTGTTCGCCTCATCGCAGCAGCTTGTAAAAACATGGGGATCGGCAAAGACGGCCAAATGCCGTGGAGTTTACCGTAAGAATGAAGCTTTTTGTGATGTGATCTTTTAAATGTTTGATTCAGACAAGTTACTAAAGATTATAGCCTATTTGGTGCATTCAGTGGTCTTCATGTTTCACATGCACGTCACCTACTGAAGACGTGTGACATAGGAGTCAATAATATCGACCTTTTTAGTCTTTAATTGTATCAGTGTTTCTGTCTAGCTAGCATTTTATATTCTTTCCTGCAAGCCTTTATGAGGCGAGGAGAGTTATATAAATCAGAAACTAAGAAATATTTCCTCGGTGCAATATGAATTATTTTTAAGAAGTGGCTACATTGCCTTGTTAATATTTGCAAATGTGTATCTTACAGATCTGAATTCCAGTACTTTATGAGCACTGTCACAAGGGTGTCAAGACCAGGTAATATTTGACCGTATAACAGCCACCTCACGTAGGTCTCAGTATCCCTCTAAACTTTAAAACGCTAGAGCCAGTTACACCTTTATATGAACCATAGGGATGAGAGCTGCAGTAGTTGAGATGTGGGGTTTATTGTCATATATTTTATTGTATCTGTTTCAGGAAGGATGAACATGATGGTCTGGGGCAAACGATGCTGGCAGTCCCACCCAAAAACTAATTTCCCAATTTTAAATGTTCTGCATGTTGTGCTGAGTTCAAAACTAAAGTGAGTGCTCTCTAGTCCCTCTCTTACACACACACACACACACACACACACAAACATCTGCACTAACACAGGGAATAGTGAACATTTTTGGGGGTTATCCAGAAACCAGTCCTTGGTTTTCATTATCATTCCTGCTTCTCTCTCTCTTATAGCACAGTTCCAGATCACGCCCACTTCTTGTGTCAAGACTTCGAGAGTGCCGCCCTCCTGGCAGCACAGCCCCCCCTTGCTGACCTGATTGAGACCATCTGGGTTGTTGGTGGGGTACAAGTCTACAAGGTAAACTAGCAAAAAGTGATCCCTGGGCCTCTATTGAGCTCCCACTCGGTCCTGCTTCCAATCTATACCACGTGTTTCTTCAATATGTTCAAAACGAGACGGAGCAACTCCTTCTGCGACATCACTGATTGGTGTGTGGTTGAAATTGCTATATGCTAAAAATTTGCATCAATAAGCCTGTGTCGTGGTAGACAGGAAAACCACAGGAGTAAACAACAAAAACACTGATGACTGAGTTCCATTTAGCTGCTCCAGCTTCAGGCTCTTGCAGTGCAGTCACAGAGCTCTTTTGATTTTGAAAGTTTCTAACTGAGTGAATATTCAAGCAGCAACCTTGATGCAAACTGCTGGAATTCTTTAAACTGCTAAAGATGGTGCTTCAGCACTTCTTCCCTTCTTTTCTCCTTTTGCGAAGAATTCACTGCACCATCCTTTAGGAAAGAAGTTAATCCCATCCCACATTTTCTTGCATCAGCAACACTGAAAGCAACACCACCATTCAGCTGTTCAAAAAAATAAAAACAAAACAGACAAAATGTCACAGGACACATCCAAACAGGATCAGCCTTATGATAAGTAGACGACCCAATCTAGTCACTGGTTGTATTTTTTCATGGTATAGACATATGCTAATAGTCAGGTCATAATCAGGATATTAACCAAAACACACAAATCTTTAAATAATGTTAGCACTTTTGTCCATATTATCATAATATCTGTCTCTGACTCTTCCTGAGCTGTCTCTCTGCTTAAGTCTGCATCACTCCTTTTGTTTTTTATCGATTTATGTTTTTTAATGCCTGGTTTTCTTGTTTATGATCAGGATGCAATGAAGCACCCATGGTGTGACTTGATTCACCTGACAGATGTCATGGCAGAGTTCGACTGTGACGTTTTCTTCCCTGACTTTGACAGAGGGCTGTTTAAAGAACAAGAGAGGTATGTGTTCATCTGATCCTCAGACCATTTTGATGCAGGTCAACCTGATCTGAGCGTTCCCCACATCTGAACCTGCAAATGAAATACAGTACATAGACAAAGCAGAGTGATGAGTAAAAACACTCTCCAATGAGTCTTTTTGTCTTTAAATGAATGTGTTCCTAAGAGTGCTGACCAGGCAGCAAAGCTCCACACAGGTTTTTAAGCCAGTTACAGCCAAGGCCTGATGTCTGTCTGTCTGTCTGTCCTATCCTAGTTAAACATTATCTCAGGACTCACAAACAAACATCCAATTGGACTCAGGAGTGAACTGATTAGAATTTAGGGTTCAAAGGTCAAAGTCACTTTGACTTAATTTTAACACTGTGTTACTCCAATAATAGGATTAAAAGAAAAATGATGTCATTTGTATCCAAAAGGTCAAAGGTCAGCTTCACTATGTCATCATTAAATGAAGGTATATGACCGTATATGAACATTTGGTCAGACACTGTGTTGGTGACATTAATCTTGGGCTTTTAATTGCTCTGCCTTAAAAACTAAGCCCGTTGTTTAGATCTTTTATGCTGCCAGGTTGAAGACGTGTGTGAAGCATCCACATATCCAAATCTGTAGTTTCTTTGCAGCAACATCTATGAAACAGCCACAAGCTCACTGGTTTTGTTGGTGCTGAGATCAGGTGATCGTTGTTGCACCACATGATGCAGCTCTGCGTCAGTCCTCTGTTGCCCTCTGTAAAAAAAGACAGCATGTCTCTCACTGGTAATTATTCACTGGTGTCAAACATGAAAGTAAAGTGATAACTTACACTTCACTGAAAAACACATTTCACACGTTTTTTTAAATTGCTTCAAAGTCTCTACTGTGAGTCTTATCTAAACAAACATAGATGTGAACTGTAACTTAAGTTCAACTGGTGGACAACTGTGAGGCAGTAATTGTAGTTACATGACACTTGCTTCTGTCTGGTTTGCCTCTTTTACAGTATTCTAATAAATGATTTATTTCAGAAGTTATTCAGCAGTCCATATTTTCTGCTGTCAAATGAGAGAGCAAACATCAGCACTATCTCTGTGCAGACTGCACTGTCATTGGTTTCATTCAGCCAGAAGATTTGCTGACATCACAACTGCTACCTGTTGTAACGGAGAGCCAAATTACTTCAATAGTTCTGAATTAGTAAATGATGTTTGTCAAAGGAAGAGTTGCCCCGTTTTTTGACATTATTTCTGTATTTATCACTACAGGCAATAGATTATTGACATTGTTAATAAAAAAGCCTGAGTATTTCACTTGTCAGTATGTTTCTTGTGCGGTAAAAGCTCATTTACTTTGGGTCTCATGGTTTTACAGACGATTGTGCTCTCCCATCAGTGCTAAGGTTGCAGATATTTCATTAATTTGTCTCTTCATTTAACTTGCACATTTATCTGTTTTCTTTTCTTGAATGTACTAACAAAAACTTTTTTCCTTTGTTCCCAAACAAGTTTTCCCGATGTACCAAGTGGAATTCATGAGGATAACGGTATTAAATACAAATGTAAAGTGTTTAAGAGAGAGACTGGAGACAAATCGTAAACAACTGAGGAAGAAAATGAAGACATCAATAGGAAACACTAAAAATAACATTTTTTTGTTAGTTTTTGTTGGCAAAAAGATCCTAAAGCACTGTGAGTGCAGGCAGTTGAAGAGCAGTCCAGTTAAGCCAAGTTTTTATATGTATTTGTTCTTTTAATTATTTCCCTGTCACTGTCGTTAGGCTTTGATAAGTTATTGTATAAAAAAACTCTTCTGACACTTTTTCTGTCACCTTGTCACTTGTCAGTGTTCCCATCTCATCCTCCTCCTCAGTGATGTTGCAGCTGCTCAGAAAATATGCTTATCAGTGAGTCAGTCAGCAGCCTCTGTTGGTGGCAGACTGAGCTCCGAGCAGCTCAGCAGATCTGGTGCTTTCTGAGCCAACATGACAGATGCCAGATCAGAAAGTGAGGAGTGTTTTAGTCTGCTGGTTTGCTTTGATACTTAATGACTGTCTTGTTATTTAGATAGATATGAGTAAAGTTTCATTTCATAATTGTCAGGAATGGAAAAAAAATGAATATTTATTAATGCAGGTTTTCTTTTTGTGTGTGGATTTTGACAAAAATTCAATTATGTATTTTTTAGTGGAGAAATAGTTATCTTTATTCATCTTGTTGCACATATTCCTTTTAGCCACTAGATGGAGTCATATAAATGAAACGAGGGTCTGAAAGTGTGCCTACCAAAATGTCTCTGATTTTATATCCAGCTTTAATTTTGGTAGGCGTTTTGTTACTTTGTTTCATTTTGATTACACACACACACACACACACACACACACATACAAACATACATACACACATGTACTCACAAAGTGTTTTAAGCTTTATATCACTCAAGCCCTGATGGTTTTATGTTCTGTATCCTAATAATTCTAACTTTGGCTATAGTGAATTTGTTATAAAATAAAACAAAACGGTGACACAAGAGAAAATAGTTCATATGTTGTCATTAAATGTGTTGCACAAACAAACTGACTTGACTAAAGATTGAGAGGAGTCTAAGGAAACAATGGAAACCTGTAGTCAGTCACATCAAAAGTGACCCAAAGAAATTGTATTGTTTATTAGCTCCATAGATTTTTAGATCTGATGTAAAAACTCCAAGAGAACTAAATGGTTCAAGTTAAGACTCAATTCAAATTCACTCTTCAAGAGTTCCAGGTTTTACTTGAATCTGAGTTTAAGAAATCAATCGTCTTTAGACTTCCTCTGAGAAGAGAGACACTTTTATCAGATTTAAATATATTTACATTACCAGCCAATATTTCATTATAAAGACCCATTTAAAGTCACTCTCATGCGCAATTTCCACTCCACTTAGATTTCCCAACCTTGTTGTCCTCTCATAACATGCAGCTTACTTATCCCCATTATTACATGTAGTTTAGTGTGTTTAGTGTCATGTGTTTCCCAGCATGGCTCAACCCAATGTTAACCAGAGTGGAGGTAAGTGGAGAGCTGTATTAAATAAAGGGTTTTTAGCTGACATGCTAGTGTTTTTTAAACCCACTTTAAAACAGAAACACTTCCACTCACAGCACACTCAAACATTAAAGGAGCATTCTCCAGGCAAAAGTCGAATACAATAAGGAATGCAGAGACATTGCAGAGATGAAGCAGAGGTATTTTTCATTTGCAGATGTTTCACTTGCCATAATAAAAACATAATAAATGTTACTAATGACATTCACAACAGCACCATTCTATTTATTTATCCCATGAGTGAGGGAGAGTCAGCAAGCGCACTACCAAGACAATCAAACTGAAGAAGCCAAATGGATGCTAACCATCACTGATTTTATGAGCAACACTGGTGCCTTTTCCTCTATGGTGTGTTAGCATGCTCTGTGTGAAAAAGGCCAATAATTATTGATACTGTACATTGCAAAAGCAGCAGTATTCTGAGTCTCACTGACAAGCTTCTGTAAACGGTCAATGATATTTTAAGATCAGATATGACCGACTGGAAATGGCCAATATGCCACACCACAAGACAAGCCACCAGACACAGACAGAGGAGCCTTCCTTTCAGTGCTGTGAATTTCAGATACGACGTGCCACACAAAAAGTACATTACATCTTGTGCAATGAACATCCATTAATATGACATTCGTTTTCCTCCCACAGCATGTACAGTTACTATATTTAAGTTGTCTCAGTGGGGGCAGGCCTAATAACAGAAAATAAACTTGGTGTAGGTGGGGAGAGAAAAGTTGAGCTGAGTGCAGAGAACAATAACAATGTTAGTGTTTTTAAAGCTGAAAAAGGGAACAGAAGGAACGCAAACATGGATATAAATATATATTGTAATTAAAGTTTTTCTTTTGTTGTGAGTGCAAAATATTTTTGTTGCAAAAAAAGTTAAATTTTTCCATAATCAGCTGTTATTGATGAATAAAGTTCAAAATAAGACTATAATAAGTGACTCACACTGACTTAAAAAAAAGGAATATTTACTGCAGCGGTGGTCCTTGTTCTTAATGCAGCTGGAAATCACAGCTTTTAATTGCAGATGTCACTGTTTCTGGTAAAATAGGACCCATGAGGCAATATGTCAAGTGTGGCTAACATCAACCAGTGCCATGTTTGAAATGAAAAAGGACAATTTATCCTCTCTGTTATTAACCTCTCTGGCTTGTCTGTTTAATTCAAAAGCAGAGTGCTGGACGACACAGCAGTCAGCAGAGGACAAGAGGACGGTGGGTAAGAAATAGAGGTGATATGCATTTATTCACCTGAGGCCTAGTCTCATCTGCCACACCTTGACACATACTGATAAACTTCTAATTATTGCTCAGCGGTGCAAGTGAAAGATACAGCCTTGCAACAAGATGGATTTTTTAAAAAAGTTCACTGTGTTATGATGTCTGTGTTAGATTAGTAACCTCCAGTGCATCAGCTGCAGTACTTGAGGTACTGTTGTAGCCCCTCGGGGGGCCCCTGTTGTGAATGGTTCCAAAATGAACACTAGTCAAGCATCCATCTGCAGAGCCTAAATTCATTACCAGATGCACTCACTTTCGCATCATCTGCCCAGTGGCTATTGCCATGACGACAGGGCCATGCTGAGTGAGGCAGACGCAGACAGCAGCAGATGGGAAGTGGAAGTTTTTAATGTATATGACCCCCCTCCTCCTACTCCTCCACCTCCTCCTCCCTCTGGACACACAAGTCCTCTCTCTTTGTTGTGACCCCCATCGTCTACATTATGAGAGTGAAGCAACCTTGAGGCATAAAGTCATGCCTTCATTAGCTGGGAAGCTCACTCCCATTAAAAGGGGGAAAAAATATGTTTTAAGGGCTTTCGCTGGCTTTGAAACATTAAGACATCTTCAAAACGAGATGAGGGGAACATTTTAAAATGCCTTCTCTTGGTTTAGACAATGCTCAGTAAGATTGTATATTGATTTTGTGACTTATACTAAAAAAATGCAGGCACTAACTCTAGCACAGCCTCCTTTTTTACCTCCATATAATGCACACAGACATGGAAACCTTATTAATAAAGCCAAACATAATGGAAAATCTATTTTGCATAAAATAAATTTCTTTCTGAATAAAGATTGCAGTGTGCGTTCAAATAAACCATTTCCAATCCAAATGAAAGGAACTTCTTCTTCTCCTTTTTTATCACAATGCGTGGGTGAATTAGAATTTATTTGAAATGATAATAAAGTGACATTTCAGCAGTGAAATAGCTTATAATGAAGTGTCTCCTTCTATAAAGTAACAATAAAAATTGAAGACAAAGTTAGATTTCTGTCCGGAGGGAAACAGCTGTGCTGCCAAGAACGTTATGTGAGAAAGAGACATCTGCACAGGCTGCAAGTAAAAGGATTGAAAAGTCTTGTTTGTATTTAGTTATACTGGGTTATACATTTGATAGACGAGTCAGCACGTCTGTCATAACAATTATGTAATGAGGTGTTTTTGATAAAGTTATTGTAAAGACATAACTTGTAAATGAGCTGTAATAAATTCTTTTATTTGCGAGGGACAACATCAAGATGTGCCACATTCATATTCCACTGTATTTGTCTCACTTTCATTCAGCATCACTGTAGGATGTTGCTGCATCACCATTCCTCCTCCTCTCTCTGCCATGAATTTACAAAAGCAACAGAAGTGTTCTCCTTTTATGTGTGCCATCAATCTTACAGATAAATAGAGTGTCTGTCTCACTGAATTGTCGGTCTTATTCAAGATCTTAAACATTCAATTTATTACATTTTTGCCTTTCACTGTGTTACGATTCACAGAAGAAAAACAGTTTGGAAAAATAACAGATCCGGTGAGCACTGCCTGTCATTCTTCATATCAGTTTCGAGCACATAAAAAAACAAAACTGAATTTAATCCAGTCTTTAGACACATAAAATCATGCATTTTGACCTGTTTTCTGTTGCAATACAATATGATGTTGCAGAATGACATATAGCTGTAGTCCCCGACAACAATAACAAATACATCTGATTAAATTATAAATGTGTCATGTGAGAGCACCTTTAGATTTTAAACAGCTTAACCTGATACTGACATCATACAGTCTTTTGTCAGTCATCTCCTCTTAAAGGGGCAACAGGATTAAAAATTGGTCTCTCTTTCCGTAGCTGTAGTTTTCCATAGCTCATTTCAAAGTCTTTTTTAGTGCCATTTAGGAACTCCAGACTACCTGTCCTTACATCATAACCATACGCCCTCAGTCTCTGGATACGATACGTCACTATCTGTGTGGTCAGTTCCAAAACAGTTGGAGTCTCTATGATCTGAGACATGCTTATCCCGGCGCTTAGGAGGCCCTTGATACGTTCAGCCAGAATAGCTTCAGAGTAGTAAAGCAGTGCCGGGCAGCTGAGGATGATGTTCCGTAGTTCTGCTTCGGAGCAACCTATGGTGTCCTGAGAGAATGCCAGGGTGCGACGCATGCTGTCTGGGTTCAGCTCAGTGACAAAGCCCCTGAGTTTGGAGAGCAGGTGGAGGAGCTCTGCCGTGCTGAAACCCTTGTCTCTTAGAAAAAGCAGGTTCTGTCTCAGCACTTCTGGAGGTTTGAGAAGAACAAACGGGTTTTGGCTCAGCAGCTTCTGAAGCCAGATCTTCATGTTGGCCTCCTCTCCCCCAAGTTCCTGGTAGGCCTGTTGCAGAGTGCGTACCATCATCTCATTCTGCTCTACTGGTCGGCTGAAGCTCTGGGGAGCGCTGGCCATGAGCTTGGTGATAATTCGTTTGTTGAGGTTTAAGCTTTGGAAGTATGTGATGTTGTTGCGCTGGTTGTCGTGGTGGCTGGAGGAAGTGAAGAAGGAGGCTGGGAATTTCTCAATGATGCCAACAAGCTCTTTCTGGTTTGGGCACACAGACATCCACAGCTCCCTCTGAGCCTCCATCTGCTGTGGGTGACAGAGGACTGCCTCAGGGTGAACAGCCAGGATCCGGGCAATGACGGAGCCCGAGGCCCCCATGTCCTTCAGCAGGTCTGCCACATGCTTAGTGTAGGCTGGGCTCTGATGAAGGACCCAGCCTTTAAGTTTTCGGACCTTCTGGATGTCCACAGAGAGTTCATAGAGTTCCTCCACTGTCTGCTGATTCTCTGCTGAGCTCAGGGTGGCACATGGCCTGAGGTTTAAAGGTAGTGCTGTGACATGCTGGCAGCGGAGGCACAGGGATGTTGCAATCAAACGCAACATTGATGCAAACTTCAAAGTCTGGCAACCTAAGGGGATGAAAAGAGACAGAACTGTAGTGGCTAACAACAAGGGAACAGGTAACATACTAAAACTAGCTTAAATTTGTAAAGTAGGTACAGGGAGCTAAACAGGGGCAGTTTGAGCAGTCATTTGATTAGTAAATCTCCCAACTGTAACAATAATCAAACAATTGTAGTAGGAGGGTAGAGGTTTTCCATGGCTAGATAAGATGCATCTATTATGAGAGAAATGGACATAACTATCATTATCTTGCTTGTTCCACTTCTCACATCATGCAGTACAACAATTGTCTTGTGCACAGCCAGCGGATGTCTCTCAAGTTTCCTGTTGACTTGTCACTGAACTACACAAACAAGAGAATAACGTTTAAACAAGTAACATACTTTTATATGAACGTTCAGTATGACATACAGGTTCCTGCCAGTTTTATTTTTAATTTTGATTTTCAATGCTACACACTGTTTCCATATCATAGTTAAATCACTTAAAAGGACTTCGTGTTAAAACTCCCTGCTTTAATACAGAGTAGCTACTCAGATGTTTTTGTTTTTAATGCTACACCTTGCTCTCATAACAGAAATTCCTGAACAGGAGATAATATTTAATCTGCACAGCTGGTGCTCTTTCACAGGCGAAAGAAAAGAACATGAGCCAACTCGTTGATGTAACGTGACTGAAACACTAGTCAAAGTCAGCGAGCCATTGCAAATCACGACCAGATAAGACATTGAATACTTTGGTGAATCCTGAAGCTCTCAAATTCATGCTGAGCATAGTACAAACATCAAAACATCATCAAGGAGGTTATGCGGGTACCTACATACGTTTATGATTTCAAAATAAGAGTCTGAAGATTTTTAATTGACAAAACATGCTAAGCATTGAGCTTGCTAATAAGCTAAATGTTGGCCCACCACGACTTTTTCCGGCATCATATGATTTAACCCCGTGATTTACCGTGAATACCACCAATTACCATTCGCTGAGTTATTTCAATATGTGGACAGTTCGCTTAGTAAATTGACATCTGCATTAGATATAAGTTACCTTTAGCAGCGGTAAGAGGATGTGACGTTTTGTTATGAAACTGTTTTCCTCTTCTACTGTGGGTCTTTGTTGTCTTTTGGACTACAGCGTCACGAAGGGGCGCTGATGGGTACTGCATAGCAGTGTAACTAAGACCTTATGAATTCAAATGTAACCCTGAAATAGTTTTGATATTTTTTTTCATATAAAAAACGATTTTTCATCTTAAATGTGGAAAAGTCTATATAGAAATGTTAGTGTAATTTGATTTTCCCGTTTTCATTTCCTTTTTCAAAGCTCTGCTTTTTATTGCAGCCCATATGTCCAGTAATTCAATAATTTTGGCAAAAATCTGTAGCTCAAACAGCAGTTGGTGCGCCTCCAAACCCTGCAGCATACGGGGCCTTGATGAGTGTAATCAGCGCAGAGCTGAATTGGACTGAACACACGGAGAGTTTTCTCGCAGTTGGTGCTTAATCATGATGCTTGATCACCAGCTCTGCAAGCTGTTCCCTTAGCAGCACAGAAGCTGCTGCTGCTGAGTGGGTAGCTGGGTTCATAATAGTTTATGTACTAGTAAACAGATGATATGCCTCAAAGGAAAACAGGTTGCTTTTTCTTCCTGTTTTAGTACTCAAAATGTTGACAAGAGTGAGCTGGTCATCAGAGTGCACTGGTATTATTACAATTGTACTTACAGTTTGCTTCAGACAAATCATGTCTGAGCACAGACAGAGTAGAGAGACATGGATTTGTTTTTGCAAACATTTTGTGGGAAACAGCTTTCATAATAGTGAAAGCACTGGTATAAAATAACATGTGGGCCTGCAGAGTAAACAGTGTCATTGACTCATCTTCTTTTGGCAGTCAACCAATTAACAGTTTCCCTGGCATTTATCGAAGGTTTGACTGAAGTCACGCAATCGGTGTCCAACCCCTCTTGAAACTTCTGCTTGTGGATTCCGCAATAACCAGGAACTTAAAACATAAACAATGATTAAAAAAAAATCAGTGGGACCAAATATGAGAAAAAGCAAAAAAGTTGTAACAGGAGGAACAAAATGAGCAGATGGCAATGTTGTATAAACTATTTAGATCCTTCACTTTAGTAAAAGTATAAGTATACTCCACAACAAGTAAAATTCATGCTTCACTTGAGTAAATGTATAAATGTATGAGTAAATGTATGAAAGTATCATCAGCAAAATGTACTTAAAGTATCAAAAGTAAAAGTGCTTACGCTGCAGTAAAATTTTCTCACTGCATTATTGTGTATGTTGCATTCTACTGCTTTAAATTTTTAGTGTTTAACTAATTTTAACTTCTTTATGCTGTTGTGCAGTTTTGTCTACAGTAATGCGTCATAGTCTGTAAGATCATCTCATGTTTGCATGTGACTTTTCAGCTTAGTGACAACACATTTGCAGCTTTAAGAGTGTTTTGAAAGCACTAATTTGGCTAAAGAAACAGGAGAATTTCATATATTAAATCACAAAATTTTGAGATGTATGATTTCCATCAGACAGGACAGGTATCAGAAACAGTAGTCTTATACATAAACTTAAGTATAGTACTTGAGTAGATGCACTTAGTCATATTCCACCACCGATGGTTGGGAGAAAGTGTCAGAAAGTATCTGGCTGAGACTGCCAATATGAAGACTCCTCCCAGTTACTCCATGATGTGTTTCTTACCCAGTATGATCTTTTCAGTGCTGCAGACTGAGAGTCTATGAGTTCTGTGTGTTGATTAATTCTCAACCCTATGGGGGTTGCATATAAATTAAAAAATCAAGACAAAACAAAACAGGCTAGTCACCAAAAGTCAAAGATCAATAGCATCAACATGAGACAAAATGCAGATCTTTAGTGCTGATGTAAGGATGCACACAAAGGCAGCAAACCAAAAGATTAAAGGAGAAGCTTTTCCAAACTGCCACTGAATAACATGAGCAAAATGTGGTACTGGCTGTCAGATCTCTTGCTGATGCTCACACGCTGGGTGCTGTTTTATGGAGCTGAGAAGTAAAACATGCCTCATCACAAAGGCAGTTGTGTCCAGAGAATTTTTCCAAAATCTGTTGGTTGCATCTTCCAGACACCAGCCGCTCTAAAGGACTTGATCATCTGAGCTTCTCTCCTTCAGCTTGGGGTTTTTCCCACAGTCCATCAATGTCACTGACCGTTTCAACTTGACCAAACATCTCCCCACAAACCAAACAGCGTAATTTCCCCTCATAATACCAAAGTCACCACCTGATCCACTTCCTGCGCAGGTAGTTGGAAGTATGGGATTTTCCCAGACAGCATGTATGTCACAAAAATACCAGAGGCAGGCATTTACAACCTGAAAAACCAGAGGAAAGATAAGAAGCACGAAAACTAATAGAACAGAGTTGGATAACACAGCTGCTTTAGCCTCATACTGTAGACAAAAAGGCATTGTTCTTGCTGCAGTATAAAAGAGAGATTCTGCTGTGCATTGTATACCACAGGTTTAACCTTGTGTTTTTCTTGTTGTGAATTCCTTGGTTTTAATGTAGAAGCAGGCTTGAGTGCAAAGTATTGATTTTTTTGGGTGATACAGTTAGCTTGTCCTATTTATCAGCTGGAAAGAGCTGTTACATCAGGCTCCATAAAGTAATAGAGTAAAACAATATGACAAGTAACACAATAGCTGTGTCATGTCCATTCTCATATCTGTTAAAGGAGCGCTTGAATTCTGCCTTTTGTGAGTTTGTTTAATTTGTCCTCTTCTTCCTCAGTCCAGGTCTCCACAGTGAAGAGATGGTCAGGTGACTCAGGTCTGTTTGGAGACACCTGAAGTTGCTCAGTGTCCTTGTGGATAAGTATTCTTCATGTATGTTTGCTATGAATGGAGAGTTTTATCATCTAAGTTGCTCATACGGTGATGTTGCTATGTTGGTCTCCACTGTAAAGGTTAAACCAGCGTGTCTGTTTGTCATGAGAGAGTTCCCTCATGAGTTTTTTTTAGTTTGTTTCCTGTTTTTAGGGAGGAGTTTTTTCCTCATTTAAATCTGAGATTTATTGTGTTCATCGCCTTTTTAGAAAGACAAACAAACAGAGAATTTTAGCATTAACAGTGGCATATAAAGTCACATTACACATATATACAAATAGTTGTGTCATAAAAAAAAAATATGAATGATACGAAACACATTTGTTACTATGCAAAGTCCAACATCATGAGGCCACTAGAGAGGCACTGAAGGACACAAATGATTCTTTGTATAAATATTCTTTGACTTGAAGGCATCATAAAAGAACAGAGAGCATTTTGATAGTACACTTACGCTTCACATCATATTACTCACCCCTTCTCAACGTGAAACCAGAGGCAAATGTTTTCAGATAATATGAAGCACAAGACTGAATGAGTGTTTTGTGTTTCATCACAGTGCAGAGCAAATAACACCATGATAACTACCAGGCAACAGAAATCTCATACAGATTGCCCAATACTTCTAGATTTTGTTCAGATTAGGATCATTACTGACAAAGGGCACTGTCGCAAGGTTTAGCAACTATGCAATCATGCGTACTTCAATGGAATTCCCGCAAAAGTCTGAGCGCACATGAACACTCCCTTCAACTGCTGTCTTGCACGGAGCCCGATCACACCCACAGCTGAGTGAAAACCTGTCTGACTGCACAGTTTTAAAACTGGTAGAATGATACCAGGAGCATTGCTTTTTATTTCCACATTCTATTTCTTGGCTTTTGTTTAGCTTTATTGGTTATGTCAAACCTGTCACAATTACATAAAAGAATTGGTGACTTTAATGCCTCTCCACCCAGTCCACTTGCTCATGTAATAACTTGACTGACATGTGTCTGAGTGAGTGTGTGTGTGTGTACCTTAATGTGTGCATGTGTGCCTTTAAATGTGTGTGTATGTGCCTGCATGTTGATTCCTTAATGTGTGTGAGGTCCTATGACTGTCACTTTGAGACTATGTTTGTGTTTGTGGAAGAATGTTGCAGAGGAGGAAACTGGTATCAGCTGGAGGCGGATCCTAAGTGACAAACCAAAAGTTGATACAATAAACCAGGCTTACAGTGAGCACACTTCTCAGAGTGCGACAAACTCATGGCCCAGAACAGACAGACAACATGACCTCCATCATTTTTTTAGAGATTTTGCTTTTCATCCTCTTCCATCAGGACTGCTGTGAGGAGCCGGAGCCTGTGTTAAAGGCAAAGGGCAGCGTGGTTGAGATGGGATACTGTTTCGGAGTGGATTATGTTGTTGTTTATAGATCTGCTCTCGATAGAGATCAGCTGCTTGGCAACTCATCAGACGATGCTACACCCATTACACCTCCGCCAGACCTCCAGGGTCGCATTCGCATCAACAAACATCAGTATCTCCTCGGGCTGCAGATCAGTAACCTGACACACATGGACTCAGGGATGTATAGGAGGGAATGTTGGCAGAACCAGACGATGACCAGCCAGCACACACAGGAGCTTTTTGTGTGTGATGAGGAGGTTAAATCAGAAGAGATCATTTTGAGGGAACAAGATGGAAAGGCTGAGCTTCAGTGCAACAGCTCTTCCATTGGTTTGGAGGGAACCTCTGTTCGCTGGTACCATGAAATGTATCCATCTTATAAGCTCGCTCTCTTCCTGGATAGCAGTATTTCACTGGAGCCTCTGGTGAAAACACTGGAAGGTGTGGTGGAGGTCAGAAACAGAGGGGATTTCCTTCTGCTAGACAACAGCCTGTTAAAAAACAACCAGAACTTTTACTGTCTTGTGATCAAAGGTAACACTTGTCTCAGTTTCCACACCATGCACTTACCAGACCACACTGAGAGCAAAGACATATTTGTCTCACAAGGAGACAGAGTGGTATTAAACTGCCCCTCAGATGGCAGAGACCAGCAATGGGAGACACCATTGGGCAAAATCAATAGCAACAGTGTGAAAAACAATCAAATGTACATATTATTTGATGACAAATCAGAGAACTTTTCATTGATAATTCCTTCAGTCTCTGATGAGCATAGTGGAGACTACTCATGCATCTCCTCATCATTTGAACTTCAGTACTTGCTGGTTCTTTGCCCCAAAAAGGAATACCAAAGTAAGGTTGGTTTTGAAGACGAGGAGGTCTCGTTAAAATGTGATGCTGGTGGGGCCGAATCCCAAAGCATCCAGTGGTATCGCCTGCAATCTTCAGGTGATCATGAACTTCTCTGTGACTCAAAAGACAAGAACGTTTCCATCCCTGACGATCTGAGTGGCAGACTGACCCTGCGAGAGAAAGGCTCCTTGCTGATAATCTCACACCTGATGGCTAGAGATGCAGGAGTGTTCTGGTGTGTTGTCTTAGAGAGCTCTCTGTTTCTGGAGGGGGATGTTGACCCAGCTGATTATGATGAGGAGGATACAGAGGGCGATGAACTCATGGGAGAGCCATTTTGGCATGACACATATAGGTGCGTTTATAAAATGGAAACTACTTTGGAGGTAAAAAGAGAGAAGAAAACAAGACAAGGTGTATACTCAACATCTAAACCTCCGGATAGCAGCCCTGAACCTCACGCTACAATTCCCCCATCAGCAGCCCATGATGTGACTGCATATGCGGTGGGGGCAGGAGTGGTGGGTCTGCTGGTGGTTGCAGGGATTGCTGCAGCGATTGCAATGAAGATGAGGGCTTCATCCAAATCAAGGAACACATCCAAGGACATAAAAATGGATGAGGATCCTGGCTGTACTAAGAGGTTAACTCATAATGATGAACATGGTGCTTAATGGCTTTCATAAAGTAGCTCCAAGGCATTTTATATGCAACTGACATTAACTGTGCTAAACCTGCTCATAAATCATCTCTTTAGAGAGATGATCTCATTGGTTATCAAACAGGCATATTTATACCTTTAATTGTTTATGCCAGTTTTCTCCCCACTCCCTCGTAGATTATAATTGCCACTACAGTAAATTTTAAATGGACTCTGAAGTATTAACATTTCTTTTTTAAAAACTCTGTTTAAAGCCCCTCATTTTCTGAAAAGAAAGAAATGTCAGCATTGTCACAAAATTTCCTTGATTAATATTGCTGCATGTCTGAATCCACAATTCATATGTACAGCATAATACCATGTTTTGAACATATCTGAATGCTTTACAAGGAGTTATGGCTGTAATGTGATATTAAATGATGACTAAAAACCGGTAAGGTTGCTCTCCTGTCAACAGGCACTTGATTCCAATAAAGCAGAGCATAACGGCCGAAATGTACCTGCAGCTTTTGTTTCATAATAATCCAGACAGGCCAGCATCAATACCTGTGACTCCAACTCTATTTCTGTGCTGCACATTAAAGGAATGAATATAACTGCAGGCAAACTTGTAAAACTGATCACATTTTCCTTGTGTTCCAACTTCAAAACTTTAAAATATTTAGCATTTAGCAATATTATTTGGACATATGTTTTGTTCACCTGGTGAATTCAGTCCAAGTCCAATATTTACCTTCATTTTAACTTTGTTTTGATCTGCACCAGCATCTGAGAGAAATAGCTGTCAAAAGCTTCACTAAGTTCACAAGCAAGACCCTTATTGTGTTTGTCTGCTCTTTGGTGCTTAGTTGGTATGCAGCATTTTTAGAGCTTTTTCATAGAAAGCAGGTGCTGCTGGAAATGAGGCTGATATAAGAGATTACAGTGAACCAAAACATTAAAGTTCCAGGCCATGAAACCAAAACAATAAGATATGATTCCTCTCCAGAAATGTTTAAAAGAATTAAAAATTATTCTGCTGTAAATAACATTTTGCTTAGCATTTTTCTAAGCTTTGAATAAATCAGAAAAGGGGCTGAAGGCATATCTTGTCATTCTTTTTTGTTGTGAAATGTTGGACTTATGAGTCAAAGGCCTCAAAGATAGTGCATATCAAGATGACCAGCTAGAGGAAACATTAGGGAGATTCAGTCAAACATGTTCAAGTCTCAATTGGACCCAGACTGGTAGGTATACTAAGTATCTTCCATTTGTTTGTGGTGTTTGTTGGCTTAAAACACCCAGTGGCTGAAACAGTGTCATTGGTTGTGCTACTGTACCGAGCACAGAGAGTGAGAGTTTGCATTAACACTATGCTGTTCTGTACTTGACTGACATGTCTGTTATGTGTCAGCGGTTTCAGGTTTCTTTGCTTGTAACTGGCACTGGAATTTATGACGTACCAGATGTGTCTAGTTTGCGTGGAGTGGGTTTGAATCTCTGGGGAGGTGCGCAGACATTTCAGTCTGGTGTGTGAAAACACCTTTCTGGTGACAAACTCTGCGCAGATACAAGTCAGTAAAGTCAAATCTGACACAAAATCAAACATGAGTATAAGAGAAACAAAACACATTTTCTATAAGAGGGGCTCTTTAAAGGATGCTAAGACACTTCATAGAGCTGGGTGATTCAGAGCATCCAGCAGTAACTTGATGTGACAGCTTTCACATTAAAGCCAGTTGATCCAGTATTATTATAGAAATACTGATCAGTTCAGCTTTAAGAAGAAATGCTAGTCTTTCGTCATGGAGGAGCCATCGCCTCTAACAGTCATGATGACTATCATGCAAAATGATCTTTTTTTGATGATTGACAAACAGCAAATGTGTTGCAAACGTTTTCTACTTTAATAGAACCTTGCTTTCCTTTTTTTAAAGGACACAAAAACATATTCAGGTACTTTTGCTGAATTACATACAATTTAATAAAGAAATTGGGAATGAAAGGATCAAACTCAAGCTGTCACCACTACTTCCACATTTCCAGAGGGCTGCAATGTAAAAAGCAAGCAGAACAAACATGCAGAACACTTGACAAATGCACATGTTTAAGTATCTTTCATTTCTGTGTGCTGGTTCTTGATCTTTGATCAAAATAAGCCTTAGGGCATCTCATCCACTACTACACATATAAACTGCGACACTGAATCAATATCTGCTGTAGTTTCTGAGTGCTGAGCGAGTTTAGCATCCCACTGCTGCAGAATGAACATCACTATTGATCCAATATTACAGTTTATGTTTGACAAACAAAAAGGAGGTACAGTACATAATGTGGTCAGTAGTGTTATTGACCAGCTGATTGTGTCCCTGTTGATTAAATTTTACATTTTGTTATATAAAATAATACATATTTGATTGTGAAGAGGTATAGTTTAACAAAATATATTACTTTAGTTCTCATTTGCACCAGGTTTACATTTTAGTTTCAACTTCCAAAATGAGAGCACAAATACTTGTCTCAGTCTTTTATTATCTATTTAATTAGTAACTTATTTAGAGTTAATAATGAACAGTTGAAGTGAAAGTGGCATTCCTGTGCAGCAAGGCCACTGACACACACCTACTCTGTCTCTGGTTGAAGTAAAACTGAGGCCTGAAAAGCTCCAGTTCTCTTGCTAACCAACCACACTTTATCCTGATTTCATTATGCATGCTGCATGAGTGAACTGACACACTGAGAATCACCAGAATCACTGTCACAACCTGCTGTATACAGAGTGACTCCACATGGTTGCTGTCTGTCTCAAACATCTACTTTTTTTTTTTTTTTTTACATCGATCAATAAATATGGCTTACAGTTATACACAAACATTTAACATTCAATGCTGTGTAACAACAAGGTTTTCATTCAGCCTCTAGTAATGAACTTCCATGTGTAAGTGTATGGGTTGTTTACAGTCTTCCTCCAACCTTTATACACACAGTCAATCTCAGCAGTGGACACAGTAATCATTTGAGTTGTTAGATGTTAGTTGTGTCACCACCTGGAGGGAGACATTAACTCATATGAAAAAAAATTACAGATAATAGATAATAGAATGAATACTTTGATTTAATTTAATCAACTTGGTAAATTGTCATACTTCATCAGCAAGAAATCAAATGAATAATATCACATTATGGAATTTGCACTAAACCATTTTCTTCAGCAAAACTTAAGTGAGAATCAATACCACACTGATGCCTGACAATAAATGTGAAAATATCACCAACAGCTGCTTAACTAAGAATGTTCATCTTACCTTTGTTGCTTCATATTTATCATACAGACACGAGAGTCAATCTTCACATTTAACTCTGGCAAGAAAGCGAATGAACTGGTTTCAAAAATAACAAACTATTCCATTACACTTTCGCAAACGTGCATGACGAAACTTAACCTCTGTCTTCAGCGTCTTGAAGTAACCACATTTTTAACAACTGTAGCCCTCACTCCTGTGACACTGTGACATTCCTGTTAACATGCAGGGGTCAAATGAAAATTCAACCAGTGAGGAAGCAACAAGCTGCATTATTGATCAGGTTTTTTGTGCTGAACATTTCTGCACAATGAGGTAAAATAATAATAATGATTAAATTATGTAATGCAAAGGTCATGAGGTGGCTCTGGTGTCTTCCTGATGCTTTCCTTCCTGTAAAACAATCTGAAGGTGTGTTTCAGCAATATAATTAGCTGCCAGAGTCTCTTACTCCCAAACACTTAACCTTTTTCGAGTCCTGATAAATATTTATGTTCCACAGCAGTGCCAGTGCAAAGAGGAGAGACAGAGCATATATATATATATGCTCTTCCAGCCCACAGATTCACAACATGGGACGATTGACTTCTGGTAAGAATATATCTAATGTGTTTGTGATTTAAATTTCTTTAAAATAATTACTGGTTTCTTAAGAAATGGCTCAATTAAAACATCTATTATCACAAATATAATCAGGACAAGAGGAGCAGTGTGTGTTGGCAGAGGAAAAAGCAGTCAGGCTTAAGTGTCACTGCCAACTTGACACAAAACAAGGGATCACAGATATTTTGTCTCTGCTTGTGAAGCACAGAGGAATCAGATGAGTGAAAGAGAGGGATGGGAGAGAGCGACTTACATGTTTGCCAGTTTGCTTCACATGAGCCCCGTCACAGGCTTGATTGATGGAGACACAGATGTGGAAGAGGAGCATCTGTTTGCTGCTCTCAGGTGTAATTAAGGAAGGGCCCGGTCACACAGAAAGGCCCCAGGAGGCCAGACAGAGCGCAGAGGAATCAGCACGCCTCAGAGAACAGCGAGACCCAGCAGCAGGCTTCCTTCGGCTTGTTACAGTGAGAGACTTTAAATGGATCAGCTTAATTGTCGAGGCATCTCTCAGACCATCTGTGTGTGTGGGAGGGCGTGTTTGAGCTGCGGGTGCGTGTCTGCCTCTGTCTACGCCGCATGTGTGTTTGAATCTAAGAAAACTGTGAGCTATCACAATGACAGAGCAGAATTTAAGTTTGAAAAATAATCAATGAAATCAGCCAGGAAATTGTGTTTAGATAAGTTGTTACTGCAAGTTCTTTGTGTTCACTTGGGCTCGTACAAGTTCTGCAGAACAGACGGAGATGTGTGACTAGACTCCCAATTTAAAGATTATCTCAAGTTTTCTCACATACACACACACACTGCTCCATTTCTCACACCAATGCAACAATCATGGCAGTCGGCGGATGTTAACATGATCCCTCCTTGGCTCCCTCCCTCCCTCCCTCCCATGGCACCTCTCTCTGTCCGATCAGTAGGCCACGTTCTGTGGAATCAGCACGTCTGCTCGGTGCTCCCTGGTGGCTGCCAGGCTGAGCCTGCTGTGGCCCGATCTGCTGTAATTTGCCAGGCCCATTACTCCCACAAATGTGATAGCTGTGAGTCCTGCGAGTGTGAAACAGTTGGTCGGATAAAGAGATAGAAAGAGAGAAAGAGAGCACAGCACCTCGCTATTGCTGCCGTCCAGCCACAGTGCCTGAGTGTATGTGATGTGTCGTGCTAATGGCACCAATTATGCACCAGAGAGCACTGCTGATGGGCTGGTTTCACAGTGAAAGTGCCAAGAAAAAACTGTTGCAAAAGGAGGCTTTGGGCCTAAAAACAAACTCAAAAAAAAGAAAGAAAATGTTTTTAGGGACAGGAGGGAGATGAGCCACTTGGGGATTTTCTTTCTAATAGCACCCTGCTCGCTACCCAGACATGTGGAGGTGTCTGGTTGGATCGCAGCCATGCAGGAATTTATGCCTGTTATTTTCAGAGGGGCAATCCGAGCAAGGCAAGGACCAATCAAACAGTCTCAATAAAACTGACTTCCCTCTGGAAGTCTCACAGGCTTTCATTGGATTTGATTTGAAGTCGATAACCTAGAAACTAGTGGGTGTGATGCTGAGATGTTGTGATACTCTCTCTCTGTCAGATTGTAAAACTTCAGCACCCCACAAGTAATCATTCTGTTTTTAATCATTTGGAAATGTTGTTCTCATTGTGTGATGTTTTCAAGCAAAAAGTAGTTTATCTACCTTTTTATGTGTTGGTGTGAAGCAAATCTGTGAAGGGAATTTGTTGCGAGTAAATTGAGAAACCGGCTAGACGAGAAAATTCTTAGTCATGTAATTGGCTCTTAAGGCATGTCAGAAGCAAAAGAGTCATCTGTGAAAGTGTTGATGGGTGCCAGGAGAAAACTTCAAAGGTGCTATCCTATTGCAATAATTAGTGAGCTTTATGTTTGTGAGTCCCATTATTCTCCCAATACACATTCATCTAATCCACCCCAAACTTGCCCCAAAATAAGGTTCAGATGATCCGCCTTTGCATATTGTGCTCGTTACTAGTGTTTTTTTTTATTATTTCATGTCATTTTTAGTGTTGATTAAATACTTTGCAGTTTCAGTTTTAACTTTGAAATCCATCATTTTAAAATCTGTAACTTCATTCACCCAAACTCTTCCTTCCATCCACCACACAAAGTATCAGCCTACTGGAGATAGAGGAGAATAATATGGACAACAGATACACTAATATTTGCATTTAATATAACAAGAATCATTTTGGCAGGTTGTGCCATTGCCAAACACAAGAGATTGGCATGCAGCAGTGTGTCTCTATAGAAATCAGCTACGAAGTTTGGTGTTAGTATGCTAAAAAGTTCCTTGCTAACTCAGATTTTGTGTTTCATGCTACTTGCTGTCATTGGGCCTACAAGGTGCGACAGTCAAGTTGTGCACACAGTCTCAGGTACTGTGAAATATATAGAAATACATACTTATAATTGTATCTAATTATTTTTTTATAAACTTCAACATAATTTGCAATGTGGTTATGCATGAAAATGCCAAACACTAACACGTGAAAAAAGTTCTTAGCAATCATCAGATCTCTTAGTTCAATGATAACAACATGAATTAATACACATGCCTTCAACCAACATTTGGCCTCTGGTGATGTATATCTAAAGTCAGACAGCATTCTGACTATTTTCAGGTCAACACCATATGGCAAGCCGCTGGTGGAAAAGATCAGACAGGACCAGACTGAGGGATAGAAACTTCAGAAGAGCCTGGAAAGCTCAACAAGATGATACAAATGCACTTCAATTTCATGCTCCTAAAATGGTTGTAATCTGCATTTCCTGCAATGCTGTCATGTGCCCTTGAAGACATCAAAAGCTCATGGTGATCACACACCCTTCAGTGCCTGTTGCAATCCAGCTGAAGCCATTCAAAGACCTTCCTGCTACACTAAGGCCTCTTTTTACCAACTCTAGACACTCCTTGCAAACCATCGGGCCGTACAATGGATTGGTTTCCACAGCTTCTAAGAAAGTCCTTGGCAACATAACAGAGTTCAAAGCACATGATAATAATTACGATGGTCTTAACACACACCTATGCAATATACAATATTATTTTTACTGCCGAGTAATAACACTGAGATTATGACACTGCTTCTAAGAGTTGTGTGTGTGTCTATGTTTGTGCTTTTAGGGATATGTACCACGCACCTTTTTATTAAAACCTGCAAAAATTCACCACAAATACTGCTTGAAAGTCTGCCTTTTGCACAAATTTCTTTTTAGGGCTTGGATATGAGGGTCAGAGGGTATTGGGGGAAGCTGGAGTTAAAAGCAAAGGAGAGTGCTGGAGCAAAGGCCTCAAGGGGTTGCTAAGGGTTAAAGAAAAAGGGTGCACCACATAGATGGTGCTTTGTTTTTGTATATAAAATGAGCCACCTGTTTAAATCATACTCCACATTCCAAACAATTTTGGGAAAGCATATCACCTGAAAGCTGGAGAGTCAAGTCCTGTGGTAAGACACAAGGAAATGCACAGTTCCTCCCATAGGTCACTGACAAACCTGTTGAGTGCTCTAAGTCATGTAGCGCTGTACTTAATGGTGACCCTCATATCAACAGTTAACTTAGCAAATTATTAACACTGTCAGGAATAGTATACATTTAGCTACTTCTATTTTTTTCCTTATAAGTTATTGCTAAATAGCTAACCTTAACATTAACAGCTGTTTTCTTACAGTCTGCAGGAAACACTTTTGAGTTCAGCATCAAACTTTTTCTTTCCAGTTGCCAAAAGGTCCAGCGGAAAATTTTTAAAATGTCAAATAGGGCTGCCAGCTCTCACTTCTAGTGTGTCACATGCTCTTATCTTCAGATCAACATACTTATGCTGCCCAACAGTTCCAACAACAAAAAAAACGACATCAGAGATGAACAAGCAAACATTTTATAGCCAGCATCTCTCTGTGATAGTATTGGTTTAACCAAGTAAAAGTTAATTACATACAATAACCCTGAGTTTATGAGTATAGCTCTTAAATTTCTCTCTGTATCGTGAGCCAAGAGCCACGAGATTCAGCCATTAATGCGTTAACTATTGTTGTGTTGTTGCATTCACTGACTCGATGTCCTTAAATGATCCAACTGTGGGCAGCACTTTCAACATGACAAGAGGTTGGAAAATGCCCCTGGGGAAGAGCTTCTTCTTTGACTCTCTCATGTGTGACTGAGTGCGACTGGATTCCTCAAGAGGAAACAGTGACTCACTATCTCCTCCAGAGGAACAAAATGGTATTACAGGACAGGATGTGCCAGGGCCAGGAGTCGTGCAGACTGAATATTTACATCATTCACAGAATTTTTTCCACAATGATGGAAAAATCTGATGACTGTATGTCATTTTGAAAAGTTTAAACACTGAATTGATCTACCAGCTTTTGCAATGTTAAGTAGTTCACATGACACATAAGACACCTGTTGTAGACTTCCTTTCCCTACAGACTGAGCAGAGCAGAGGAAAGACAGGTGAAGTGAAAATAACATCAGCTGTTGGTACAAACAGGCTCTGTAGGAAACAAATGCTTCCATGCTGACAGATTCAGTGTTTTGGTGTTTTTGGCTCTGTTATAGCAGAGAATATTTAACTAAATCAGATCAGTTGTGTTGTTTCACCCTCACTATTTCCCGGTACGCTTGGTGGAACTGATGGAGTTTTGATTCCCAGGTGCTTTTAATGTGGACCGAGTGCTACATCAGACTCTGTTAGAAAATAGTCTTCTAGGTGAAACATTTCTCTTCAGTAATCTGTTATATTTGGTCTTGTGTGCTCTGATTAGTTTGAAATGCAGGTAACACACCAGCAAATACAATGTTGTATTTAAAACTTTGCTACTGGTGTTCTTTAGTGTTTTGGAAGAAGGAAATAAATGGATTCAGAGGCGAATCAGCTGGTTCATGTGGATTCTGAGAAGTAACTGATAAAAAGAAAAAAATAACATTTGGAATGACAACAGAGAACTGTTTGTTCATCTTTCACCCATGTACTTCCAAATTTATAATCTGGAAGTTTGTTCTGCATATTAAATATACTATAGTTGAGTCTTATGTTACAATATATTTAAATAAAAATGTAAGGTTTTAATAAGTTATGATGGAATTCTTACAATCTTGGCTATCAAAATGAAGGATAACCAGAAAGTGTAACAAAACCTCTGACCAGGCTTGGCTGATGATCATGCTAACTTCAACATTTCTGCAACACATTAGATAACTTTTGGGAAAGTTTTTTAGATTCTGTATAGGTATAGGTTAATTTTTAAATGTTAGCACCATTAACATTCAGGTTTATAATTTCATTAAATGGTATTGAATTACCTGTGTGCAAACAGCATACAAATACAGCTCTTATTTTAACACAGCAGGGCTCAACAACACAACAGTGGAGCCGACTTGTTCACTCATGTGCAGTTGAAATAAAAAAATAAATGGGAGATCTCAGTAGACAAGGGAGTGAAAATGAGACCATCTATATTCAAGAGATCTCTCGTTCAAAAACAATCACACAGACAGTGCATTGTGAATGCAAGCCAGCACAGCCACACCTTTGATGAACAGATGGTGTGTGTAAACTTTCTCCTTCTCCTCCCTGCTCTTCCTCTTTTCTATCTCTCTCTCACTGTCTCTCTCCCTCCTCATGTCCCACATATTTTCTTTCTCTCATCATCTTGTGTGTCACTCAACGAGTTTCTCTCTCTCTCTGTCAGCAGCAAGCACCTCAGCTTGCAACCCTAAATTTAATAAATGAAGCTTTTGGGAAATTGGAAAGCAGGGTGGAAACACCACGGCTGGGTAAATGTTAGCTGAAAGCTTCGGTTTATAAAAATGGTCTGCTCCCTCTGTAATTTTGAGTTGTCTTTGAAAACAGCCAGTGATTCGGGTGAGTCAAACTTCTGCTGAAGATCTTGAGCTCCCTGAATGGCTCACTGAACACTGATCTGAGGCGAGGCCGGTCAGGAATTCTGGGGGCTTCAGGATAACAAGCAATCAAACAGACTTAGACGCTTAGTCTGATTGGGGTCAGCTTTGGTGAATTCAATCATGACCCTGAATTAACAGTCGAGAAATATAAGGCAAAACCCCCTTTAACTACTGAATATGAAAGTATTAAAAATCCTGACTGTGAGCACAGGGTTTCTCAGTGCTTAAAAAATAAGCGAGGAAACATACAATTAAAAAACATTCGCATAAAAAATAAATCAATGCAGTATATATTTCAGTAATTTCATTATTGACTGAAATGGTTTTTACATTTTGGGAATGTTTAGCATTACATTAGAAGGCAGGAACCATTCTCATGTCTGTAGGTGAAAAATGAGGTTAAAGCAAACTGTAACTTAGCTATCATTAGTAACTTAGCTGTCTTATTGCCCCTAGTTTGCAGTCTTAGTGCTAAGCTACCATGCTTGCCAGGATGAAGACTTGACATGGAGTAAAACAGCTTATTCAGTTGTGTTGAAGAGAAACAAAATTTATCAACCAGCACTTCTCAAACTTATTTATTACTGGCTTCATTTACTATTTACTTCATCTAAAAGTGTAAAAGCAACATTCATCTTTTGCTTCCAGGTAACCAGCAAAGATTCCATGAAGTTCTTATTCAGTTTTGGCTGCATGCTGCAAATAAACACAGACTTTACAAGCAAATGTCAAAATACACCTGAATAAACACCTTTAAAGGTGGTGGAAAGTAAATTTTGTTATCTTTGGATAGCAAGTCAGACTAGCTGTTTACCCCAGTTCCAAGTTATTGTTAGAAAAGTAAGCTAATGCACTGCTGTCCAGAGCCATATATTTACCATCGTACCAACGATGTAGGTTTTCAATGCTGCTGATACAACAGGCCGAGTAGTTTTAAGTACAAAGTGTGATGATATGCTCTTGGCCCATTGTTTGCTGGATTAAATTTAGCTGTCTCTGCTGGCATACTAGGGGTTTGAATGAGATTTCTTTTTAACTGCTTATTGCCCTTATAGCGAGGAAGGGCTGAATAAAGGGCTACTTGTTTTGCTCCCTCAAGTGTTGTAAAGAAACACTAACATTTCCCTACAGGCAAAATTCTTCCCTCTGATAAGTTTTGTGAGACCTGCTCTCCTTTGTGAAAAAATGATTGACAGATAATCTGATAGATGGATTACATCTTTAAAAGAAAGTGGAAGGTGCAAACTTTGCCAAGTAAGCCTGGATATAGAAAAATCAGTCAGTGAGACTAGGTTATCCTGAACAGTAGACAGATTTTCAACTAAGCATTTCCTTCCACTTTATGATGAAAGACTGCTGTCATGTTAAAGATCAGATATGGGGTAGATCATAGAGGTAAGGGGAAGAAAGAGTGCAGATTGTTGAGGCATTGTCAGAAGCCTGATAGCTCTGGAAAAGAAAAATGAAAGGCACTCCAGTTCTATAATGCAAACTGATTTAGTGCACGATGCATGTGTGCATGATGAGGAGCAAGTGTGGGTTCAGCTAAACACGGAGGTCTGTGGAGGATTCCGTTTTCGCTTACAGAAAATTCAACTTTTTATTACTGCCTGGTTCAAATCTCACCAAGAAGGTGTGGGGGCGTTTGGCTGCAAAGAGCCGGGAGAATCGATGCTGTAGGCAGGCAGAGCGAGCGATCAGCGAGTTGTGGAGGACAGGACACTTTTGTATCACTCATCACGCATTCTTGGCAGCTTGTCGTCCTTTGTGTGCTCTTGTAGAGTAAGAACTTTTGCTAGTATGTGCCTCAGCCCCGTATCACCAGAAAAAGCTAGATCTGTCCTTGCGTAGGTAGACTCCCAGACCCTCTTATTCCTACTTCCAAGATCATTTCTGCTCACCTTTGCTTTGGTATATTCACATGTTCTGCCTGGAAGATGCAAACACAGGCTGGATAAGGGCAGTGAAGTTGGAACAACAAATCCCCCACTGATCCCGCACTGATACTCTACTGATAGGTGGGGAAGGTTTAATGCTTCTGATGCATTGGCAATGCTGCCAACAGCAGAAATGATCCAAGTAAGAACTGAACTGAGATGTAGCAACAGACATTATTAACATCTCTGACCAATCCGTCACATGAAAGACACACTTTAGCCAGCGTGACCCTGCCGCAGTGAGAGATAAATCTTTAAGACTGCAAACAGAATCGACCCTCATTCCCAGGAGTAATGGGGTTGTCACTGGTTAAATATGACCCCACAGCAACCCCCTGGGGCCAATAATATGGCACCCATCCCTTCACACCAGGGAGTCAACAGCAGTGTGAATGGGGTGAGAGCAGCACACATCTGATGATGGCAGTTATCCTCACTGGAATGAGGAAAAATAGAGGTCATTGTACCACTATAATCTCATGGGAAGTGTATGTATGTGTGTCTGTGAGTGTGTGTGTTTGTGTGTTGCTCCATCTGAGGGAATAGTGAGGACACCTGCAGAGAGCATGACAGACAGAGCAGTGACACTCTGGTGTTCATGGTAGGATGCTGAAGTGATTGTTGATGCCTAACTGGAGCTGCTGAAACCTGCCTCCATGACATAAGGGGATATTTCTCTAATTGCAAACAAATTTAAGTGTGATGGCAACTGCCAAACAGAAGCAAGTTGAAATTTTAGTTGGACAGAGTGATGTGTCCATGTAGGTTGTGCTTCCTGCCTGCTCAGCTCGCAAGACGCATTGAAACGTACCCCACGGCATCAAAGCGTATGCACGGCAAAGCAATCTTGCATCCAATCTAAAGACCGAGCTCTAGTAGCCTGTGTGGTCTCTGGAGGAGTGAGTCTTGCCTCCTCACTCTCGCCGTTCTCCATCCATGGCACATCTCCAGCTCTGAATCCACTTCGCCTCTGGACACCGGAGGCAGCGCTCGATCCATCCTCCGCCTCTCTCACACACGCTCGCAAAAATACACACTTTTAAAAATGCAGCGCAGAGAACCGGACCAGTTGAAGAAATGCTGCCTGATCGAGTGCGTTAATGGTAAGGCTGAATATCTTCTTTTTTTCCTTTCTGTTGTGCATTTTACGCGCAGCGAGCTGCAGCCGAACTGTCATCTAGCAAACGAGACGCTCTAATGTGCCAAAGTATCATTATAGTGAGGAGATGAGGAGTTAAATCATTAAATATGTCAGTGATCAAGGATTTATTTTGACAGCGACTTAAAAGTGTGTTTGCGATGCTCAGTGTTTAGTTTACTTAGTGACCTGATCCCTCTAATCGGCTGTGTATTTTAGTTAGCATTTATTGGGTTTAGTTTAGTGATGGTTTCTGTTTATTATATTTTTTGTTTTTGAATTGATAACATAATAGGGAGGGCTTAAGCTCAAGTTTATATATGTATTATTAAGCTTAGGAGTCGCAGGGATCTTACACCACCTATTTATCATCTTTTCCATCATCACTGAACTTTGCATCATTTTCTCATTTCAGTTGATGTCTGTTTCGCACTTTAAAAACCTACTGTTCACTCTTTCCCTGTTTGTGATGAAACAAACAGTGAGAACAACCTGCAGTCAAGTATTATACCTTTATTAAGCACGTACAATATCAGATGAAAGACTGAGCATCTTTATTCTTCCTTCCACCAGTCTCTTTGCCTTTGCTCTGTATGGCTGTGTGCTGAAAGAGTCATGTAGGAAAAGATTTATCTTCTCTTGTATCACAGGAGCCCCTCTGTAGCCCGGGGTCAGATGCAGCTCCTCTGCACGCTGCGGCGCTCTCCGCCTATGGCATTAAGTGTATATATATATGTGTGCGTGTGTGTGTGTGAGAGAGAGAGAGAGAGAGAGAGAGTGTGGTGTTGGTTTAGAGAGACAGAAAGAGAGGAGGAAAGATGCATGGATATATTGAGAATAGAGCAATGAGGGCTAACTAGAGACTTAAAGCTTCTCTTGGTGTTGCCACTGTTGCTCAACTCTCTGTGTTTTCCAGGATTGATCACCGGGCTCTGCCAACAAACAGCCTCACTCGGAGGATCTGTGAACTCACCAAGGTGCCTTTATAGAAAAATCTTTGGCACTGTCACATCCCTCAATCACTTGCATCCCAAATCCCTCAGTCCCAGCCTCATCACCAACTTCTAACCTCATTTGTTGCCTTTATTTTCCACAGAGGAAACTGCCTTTCCTGCACCATGCACAAATGTCATTATCTCTGACATGTTTGCAGCTAGCTGTGTGATCCTAGCAGCAGCAACGCCTGTGCTCACTGAATTTACAAGTCAAACCTGACAGAGGAGCGTGCACCACACATTGTAATCTATGGCTGATCCTGTCCCCGAGGCTTTTATCCCCTGTAAGCACTGTTATTGTATGAGGTATACAAAAGCTGAGACCATCTAAAGCTCGCAGTCCCCTTGCAGCTGTTGACAGAGTGTCTATTATTCCTGGTATGAGTCTCGTTGCGAGTGGAGTTATAAGCCAGGGAGAAAAGAAGGACTTGCAAATCAAATTGCTTTAATCCATTGAAGCATCTGTCTTCATTCTCTGGAGGGCAGCAGTGTGTGTAGTACAGAGGCGCTGAGCCCTGATCATGCCTAGAAAGAAAAACAAAACCTGTCGCTGAGGAGTCATGTCATGTGTCTTGGCCAGCCAGCTGTGCAGCACATGTAGGGTATGGATGGCAGGACTGTCAAATTGACAGAAGGTTTTTTTTGTACTGAAGTGTCAGAGACATTAAGGAGCTTGGTCAAAAGTTTCTCATTATCTGCAGGCATTCGTGCATACACTCAGCGTCTCTCCTGTCCATTAAAAACTCACAAACAGGACAAGCAGGTTTAAAGTGGAACAAGAGTCCAGCCGGACAGAGTTCAGATTTCTGTCACTCTGTCTGCAACAATCAGTTAGAAAGAAAAGTTGCTCTTCCTGATGACTCGATTCTGTGATTACTGTTTTTAGCCGTATTCAAACAGAATGGCTCATGTCAGCTCAATTTCCTTTCCCCTCTCCCACAGAGTAAATGTCTTTGGTTTTGCACTGTTTGTGATTAATGGAACATCAAAAGCCGATCTCAGCTCAGTGTGATGCATTCCTGAGGACATAAGTCTGCCAGGGACACATAAACATCATTAATGAACAAGAGGCAGACTGGAGAGAGACAGAGTGACAGAGAGAGGGGGAGGAAGCAAACAGGAAGGCAATATTTATTTTTGTCAGTAATATGATGTATATTTACCTGTGCTTTTCATGATGATTGCCTGCATATGGCCACTTTGAGTGATGGGGACAGTTTGCGCCTGGGGATCTTGTGTTATTACCTACCATCAGTTTGGTGGGTAGGGACAAATGGATGGCAGCACCTTTTTTTTTTCTAAAATCCATTTGGAAAATCGCATCTCCTTTTGCTCTTTCATGCCCAGTGGCAGAGAACTCTGAAGTGTATAAAGGAAACTTCTGCCCTCATCTTTGTGAAGACGGATATATTTATCTCTGTATGTAGCTCTCTGTTGGGCTTAGAGGCTTAATTACCCAGAAGAGAGGAAAAGCAAAAATGAAATGCAATTATGCAACTGTATGCACGAAAATCCGGAATAGCAGAGCTGTTGCAGATAGGAACATTACTGCTACCATTTCCAGTGACGGCCTAACCTCTCCAATTTTCTGCAGGACACATCTGTGGATCCTTTAGGAGACAAATCCCAAACCTTTAAACTGTTTATTTGAAGTATTTAAGCTACTTATGTTAAAAATGCTTAAAAGATTTGTTTGTTAGCTCTCCATAGCAACATTTTTAATATTATTTTATTATTTTTATATTAATATTTTCAAGAAATACTGCATATGTGTTTTAAGGAATATTTTTGCAAAAAACTCTTATTTATCTGCTTCTCACTATAAAAATTCTGAGTTTGTATGTTAAAAAAGGGTGATATTTTCTTTAGTGAGCTTTAGAGGTATGATTCTGTTACCTCTGTCAGCTGTTTCTCTATTTCCAGCCTCATGCTAAACTTATCCAGCTGGCAGCTCACTGTAGCCTCAAATGTACCATACAAACCTGGTGGTATCAGTATTCAAGCTCTTATCTAGAAAGTAAATATGTATATTTTTCAAAATGTCTGAACTGTTATTGTACTGACTCAAACATTTTTTTTCATTACAAGGAAAAGCTGTTGCACAAATTATAGAACAAAGTTTCATAGTTTCAGCTAGCAGAGAAAATCTGTTTAATGAGACAGTTTTTTTTTCTAAGTGCCCCTGAGCAAAAGGCCTGACTGCTCCAACAAGAGCTGCTCACTGGCCATCAAAAGAAGGTTGCAGGCATAAAATGAAGGGGAGCTGCACATGTATGAGGCTGAAAAAATGCATTGCATCAAAATGAAATCTCATTGTGTGTATCTCTTTGCCTCCCAGCGGCATCAGCGTGAAGGATGTAGAGCCCGAGAGGAGGGCAGGATGGAGTGCTCCTGGAAGACGGTGCTGCTGCTGGTGTGCGCCTCTCTTGGGGTCCAGTATACGGCCATTCGTACCCTCAGGGACTCGCTGTCTGGACCCTGTCAGGGAGCCTACCGCTGCCAGAGCAGACGCCACAGAGGTACGTCTGGACAGCCAGCCATGACTGTCCCACATTCTACACTGTTACAGTGCAAAAGAGCATAAAGTGTGTATAGCTGCTGGCAAGGATAGATATATGCTCAAGAAAAACATAAATAACTTAAATGTATGTGTCTTGTTACAGATTGTAGATAACAGCAGGCATACACAGACATACCTTTAGTGCATGAATGCCATTATTAATATTACTGGCATTATTAGGTATACTTTAGCAGTTCATAAAAAAGCTTGATGCAAAGACATTCAGCAGAGAAGAGACAGCATCAAAACTGTGACTCAAGCAAAAGAAAGAGGGAAACAGATCATTAAATGAGGGAATTCCCTAGAAGTGTGGAGGATAGAGAAATGAAATATGTGTGATTCGCTTTACAATTATCCTCCAATTTATCTCCATTAATCCTCTCTCATAGCACAGCTGTAGCTTGCTGGCGCCAAGCTCCTGTATACAAAAGTAACATCCCCTTTGCAATCAACTCCTCATCTGCAGTAATTACACGTTAGCTATTTGGGCTATATTTAGAGATCCGCCATTTCATAAACCCCCTCGGTAACCACCGGCAGACAAGCAACTTACTCATGCATGTTTACCCTCTAAATTATTTAAGCTGTATTGGCTTGATTCAGTCATTTACTTTCTCCTGGCTTGAAGTTATGATGAAAAGTGATTCACTTTCCCTGAGCTGAAGTAACTCTCCTGAAATAAGTGAAATCACTTCTCTTTTACCAGACCTTGAACTAGGAAACAGGCAAAAACAGGTTGTGTATCATATTTTTTGAGAAGTTATTTAGCGTTTTGTTTGAAACACAATGAAAAGGATGTCAAAATGACGTAGTTTGAGTTTAATTTGTAATGCGTGGGACTATTGTTCTTTCTGTCTACCAGACTCCAGGTGGAGAGCCCTGTGTGATGACAGTTGGATGCCTGCTGAGTCACCTCGGAAGCACATCCTGCTTTTTGCCACCACACGCAGCGGCTCCTCCTTTACTGGGCAGCTCCTCAACCAGCACCCAGAAATCTTCTATGTGTTTGAACCTCTCTACCATGTCCAGCAGGCCTTCACTAACTCCAGCAGCAGGCTGCGTCGCACTCTGGACCGCCGGGCTCTACTTGGAGCATACAGGGACCTTCTCCTCAATCTTTACACCTGTGACCTTCACTTCATGGAAAATTACATCCGTCCAGAGCCACAGGACCATGTTACAAACTCCTTCTTCCGCCGGAGCTCCAGCCATGCCCTCTGTTCCCCTCCCGTGTGCTTAGACGGAGGGGATGGCGTGGCCTCTGGCCTGCCTGATGAAACCTGGTGTCCTAAGAAGTGTGGGGCTCTGAACTTCACGCTAGCCTCTATGTCATGTCTGTCAAGGGGACATGTAGCTATAAAGACTGTGCGGGTCCCTGAGGTGGGGGACCTGCGCACCCTGACAGAAGATCCACGTCTGGATCTGAAGATCATCCATCTGGTGAGGGACCCCAGAGCCATTCTTGCTTCACGCATAATGGCGTTCTCAGATCAGTTCCGTGCTTGGAAAATATGGAATGCTACAGGAAGGCAGCCTCGATACGTGGACCTGTCGCAGATAACCAGCACCTGTAAGGACATGGCAGCCTCTGCAGAGACAGGACTGCAAAAACCAGCATGGCTGTGGGGACGCTACCTGCTAGTGCGGTATGAGGACCTGGCGTTCAACCCGAAGGACAAGGCCAGGGAGATCTACAGGTTTGTGGGACTGGAGATGGAGGACAGGGTGCAGACGTGGATTGCAAAGAACACCAACAGTAACATGTCGTCTCCGCCTGAGTGGAACTACAGGTACTCCACCACCAGAGACTCCAGAGCTACAGCAGAGAGCTGGAGGCTTCGTCTCAGCTTCGACATCGTGAGGACGGTGCAGATTCTGTGCAACGACACTCTGACTCTGCTGGGATACAAAGCGGTTCACTCTGCAGCTGAACTCAGAAACTTGTCCCATAGTTTAGTGGAACACAGGACCTTTCAAGCAATCACATAGAAGTTAGGAGAAAAATCATACTTTTATTTATTTATTTATTTATTTATTTATTTATTTATTTATTTATAACTACTGAATTTCCTCTCTGTCATGATGCT